>JAJOOS010000436.1:0-62316 GCA_029582725.1 Solanum chiquidenum
GACGACTTAAATAAATTTGAACAAACATTACATTTCAATTTGAAAAGTTTGCATACAATATATATATATATATATATATATATATATATATATAGATACACACACATAAATATGTGTGTGTGTGTGAGAGAGAGAGAGAGAGTATAAGTGTCTGTTGTGTATGTGTTTGTGTGCACGAAATGTATGAGCATACCTGCGCCATCAGCGACTTCATAGCTTCTTTTGCAGCTTTGCTTTTAGCAGATTCCTCGGCAGCCAAAGCCATTGCTTCCTGGGCTTTTTTTGTTGATTTCTGCAGCTCCGACTCCTGAAGTTCACAACGATGTCTCAGGTTCTCGACCTAAGTCAACAGAAATTACATCAGTTACAAGGAACTAGGAAATAGTATATAACTCGAGCAAAATGTTAAGCATAAAAGGAAAAACTTAACATACCTGAGCCCGTAGTTTGTGAACTTCCTGATTTAAAAGCTCATTGGTCTTCTTCAAACTGTCAGCAATGCTTTTGGAGAATGAAAGTCCTGCAGTGGTAGGTACGGGTGTTGCTGAGCGTGGTGGACTTGGCTTCCTAGAGAAAGGTGACACAGATCTGGAACTAACACCCGATTGGATCATAACTGGTTTTGGAACTGCCCAACGCAGATCTCCAGTGGTCGACACTACATCTTTCAGCTGTAACAAAGGAGCTTGAGAGGAACGACCCAAGGAAAACGTATCAGCTTTTTTCCCTTGTTTGACTGCTTTACTATCTAGCTGCTTGATCAAATCAAGATTGGGTGGCATTCCTGATTTTGCTGATCGTATATCAGCCTTGTCCAGCCTGTCCTTGTTCTCACCAGAAAGGCGAGGTCCAGCACTTCTCCTGTTATTGATTCCGATCTCAGCAACCTTACTCAGTTTTGTAAAACAAGAATCACATACACGATATGGTTTGTTTGGGTTTGGAGCCAATGCTGCCCTTATTGCTTTTCTTGAAGTACATGCATGGCAATGCACAAGCCCACAGTTGTAGCAATTGTGCCGTTTCCTTGTGAAGCCAAAAGCCTGTCTACAGGCTGAACACTGGGACTGCTCAGCACCAGAAACCCATTTGTGAAGACATATCGCAGCAGTGTAATTAGAACCACAAGAAATATATTTCACATGTCTATCCTTCAAAGCTTCAACCAAAGTGGGAGCTTTCCTGTCCTCTACATCCCCGTGACCCAATCTCCCATTGGCTCCCTTGCCCCACGTATAAACCTCATTTTTGGATGTCAAAACAGCCACATGGTATGAACCGCAAGCAATATCTTCAACAATTTCCCCCAAAAGTTTGTCTTCTACCAGGCAAGGCAACTTCCCATCAGAATAAGGATTTCCAAGTTGTCCATAGACGGTACTTCCCATTGTAAAAACATGGCCAGATGTGGTCAAGCAGACAGTTAAACTATGCCCACAAGCAATTTTGTGAAAATTGTAATCAATTAGTGCAGGTACACAAGTAGGTTCCAGTCGAGGTTCTTTATCACCATGTCCAAGACGGTTTTTATCTCCATCTCCCCAAGTAAATAATTTTCCAGATGAAACACTAGCACTAGACTGCGTCACGATAACTTCAACTACAGCAGCAGTATGCCATACTCCACATGCAGCAGCAATTGTCCTCAGACCTGACAAAGACTTCACCTCCCTGGGGAACAATACATTTTCCCTATCACCATGGCCTAAAACACCAAATGTTCCATCCCCAAATGTGAAGAGCTGCCCAGTTGATGTTATTAAAGCAGTATGCCATGGACCGCATGTTACTGATGCAACTTGAAGTCCTTCCAGAGGGCCCGATATTCTCTTTGGTATCCAGTGGCTGACATCAGTGCCATTACCTAGAAGCCCAGCATTGTGTGTGCCATCCCCCCAAGTATATAATTCACCAGCCATTGTAACAGCGCAGGTGTGAAACTCACCACAGGCAACAAAGTCAATGTTGCAAAGGGACAATGATTCAACAAACCGAGGTTGAGTGACATCTTTCCCAACACCATGGCCGAGTCGGCCACCAGATTCTTCACCCCATGTAAAGATTTCACCTTGCCTGGTGACAAGGGCAGCATGCTTGACCCCACAAGCTATATGATGAACATCCAAAACTACATTTGATTCCAGTGGTCTTGGAACAAGCACATCTGCCCTTGTGCTCACCATACTGGAATTTTTTTCAGGTCCAACCTTGACAATATTATCACATATTACCTCACCCCATATATAAACATCGCCCAAAGCATCGCAATCATCTGGTGCAGAACCATGACTAGAAGTACTGGGGGCACTGGAAACACTAACTCGGAACACGTCTGAAGCAGATCCTTTGGCTTGAATATTCTGCATATTTGCTTGATCCAAAGCTACATGTGACCTTTCAGACTGCACAAAGTTATAAGGTTGATAGCTCTTAGGAGAAGTATTAGGGTTGGAACTTAAGGAAGCGTCTGGAGAGCTAATTTCTTTTGTAGCACTAACAGAACTAGAACTTGGACTATTTGATGTCAAATCTCGACTATCCTGCAAAAATGTTCAGTTGGAGGAGTGAGGACATTAGAAATTTGATGTTACTTGCATGTCTAATGTGCCTCAATGGGAAGTACTACAACAAAAGAACAATTAAGACTAAAGGAGACTGATTTTTTTTTCTTTATTCGTTTTGAAAAAATAATTCAATTATTCTTAAATTAATCAATTAGATAATAATTGAATAATCTCTAATGAGATGAAATCAATTCAAGTCATGAACTAATGCCAATCCAAATTAATCACATTCCTCATTAGGATTACAAATACCAAATTCAGAACAACAGTCCAAACAAGTATCATCTGTCCCCTTTCCCCAAAAATCAATCCAAAGAATACCATTCACTTCATTGCTCACACATATCACTACCTCTGTCAAGTGTCATTTCTTAGATATTATTATAACTTTATGCAGATTGCAGGCACATCCCATGCCGAAGACATCATCACAAGCTAGCATAAACATCAAACTAAAGAAATAGATAAACACAACCAGTCGCCAGTCAGTTTGCCAAGATAAACCCCAACGGGAACAAGACAATGGCATTCATTGCTACTTGGTAACAGTAGGGAGCTGCTATCTTGTAATTTGTATAATCATGATCAACTTATATGGTAGATTCTAAAAGGACGCCCACATTATAAATGAGAGATTGTCCAGAACAACAGAGAAAAAGGAAGGATTTTACATTCTGCAACTGGTGTTATTTAAAACTGGAAGAAGCTGTCCCAAGATAGTGACAATAGAACCAGAATGGAAATATTACTTGCAATTCAAATTATATTTCCAAGCAAGATCATGCACAGGCAAATGATTCGAGGTCAATAAGAAATGTGATTTCTCATTACTAAATCCTTTAGCATTCACATTAAATAAAAAATATGATAAACCAGTATTAAAATTGAAACAAAGAAGTTGTTAGGTAGGTAGTGTTACATCAAAGTAGAGGCCTCCATCACTCCAACCGTCAACCTTTGAGCGTCCACCTTGTCCAGAAGATATCAAAGCTTTTAGGCCAGTAATCCAGAACTCTGCCTCAACCTTGTCCTTACAGATCTGAAATAACAGGATACATATGTAACTCAATGAAAACTAGAGATAAGACTACAAAGTTGCAGGGTAGATAAACTTGGTCTATATAACTAACCAGATCAAGGGATCTTTTTCCGTAATTGTATATGAGAGAGAAGGACAAGTAATCCTTTTCAGGACGAAGATAACGTCGAAAAACAGCCTGGAAGTTAAAAGCATAGGTAAGACTTAAAGAGTTAATCCCACTTGTACAAAATTTTAAGGTTATTACGAGAGAGGTATTCATCATAAATTCAAAGTGGAGTTTGATAGAGAAGAAGATGATCTCACAGTTCTTTGCCCAGGAATGATTCTAGACACTGAAGCTAACTTTAAACTCTTTTCACCGCTGCTAGAGATCCAAACTAAAGATAATTCGTCCTGAAAATTTTCCATAAAGATCAACATGAGCAGAGTGTTGTCAAAGAAAAAAATTCATAGAGAAGCCCCAAAATCTGCCAAGGAAAGCACAATTGAAGAGACATTTTAGTGGAAAAAAGAAGTTCCACAGGAACAGCTCATGGTGCCAACACTGGAACTGTAACAAAGTAAACAAATTATCACGCCTATATTGCACCTAACTTCAGGGCTTTAAAAAATAATTTCTGATTGGGCACAAAAGTTACTGCATTTTGTCGCGAATGTTAATAGTGTCCAAAATATACTATAAAAAATTCAAATGAAGTTCCTCCCAGAATGGTGCCTTTTAATGTATATCAACCCTTGTCACTTCAAAGACTAAAAAGCCTCAACGAACGACGGATGAAAGTTGCAGCCGAAGAATGAAAAAGGTAATTCGTTTGACATGAAAGGGGAAAAGCTATCCACCATTTCATTTTTTTCTTTCTTCAATTAAAATATGACCAATGTTACCATACTATACAGGATCAAGAAGATTCTGGGAATAAATTTTATAGAGAAAACAGATGATTATGATGTAATCCTTTTTCAACTATTTTTTTGATTAATTCAGAATGCTTATACCACTAACTGTGTACATTTTTTAAATCATATCGTAGCTAATGCAAATTCCTACCATTTCATAGCACATTACAGTACTAATTTCTGTCCCTACAGCCAACTCTCTTTTTTATCTTGAAAAGGTAAAGTAGTTGTCTCCATATCCAATTCTACTGAAAAATATGCAATTACAACAATATCTGCCTCCACATTTTCTATTATACTCTTTAGATTATATCTAACATACGAAAAATATTATACTTTAATAATTTATTAAGTATGCCGACATATGACCTACGCAAGCCCATCAAACCAGATAACATTTAGGCTAGGCAGCGTTCCAGTTCCAATTCCATGAACTGAAAGATCGCCATATTACTACTGGTTTACATGAAGCACACACCTTTATTTGATGTTGAATTTCTATGTCACAAATTATCAGTTGATGTAGTAATGGGCAAAAGAGCAAGAAGAGAAACCAACCACTTTCAGATCAAGTTGCGGGTTAGGAAACACACATGGCACAGAAGTTTTTGTGCCAAGACATGATTATGAGTAAAACTTTAAAGAGCATAAAAATATAACTAATATATAAGTAGTTTGAAGTAAATAAGAAATTCTTTAAAAAAATTACGGCTTCACTTAGGAAAAAGATCGCTTAGTTTTATTGTTTCAACTCGTGCTGGAAAAAGTTATTTATCGAGGCTTAGATCAATAACCCTACAGAACCAAGTATCTCATGAACAATGGGACCATACTCCTTAAAGTTCCAACTTTTGTCTCCCTATTTCCATTATAATTATATATCTCCAAATTCACTAAACCAATATAGAGATAGAAAGTTCCCGAGAAATGTTATAATAACATAGCAGAAGACTCAATATTCAGTCAAAAAGATATGCAGCATCAAGAGAATCATAAGATCATGGTGAAGTCAATGTCCATATAATGCAACATAGTAAGTTTGATGCACCTCTTAATCTATACACTCAGCAGTCCTACTTCATAAAACCCTAATCAACTAAAATGTGTACACATGCTAATGTCAACTTACATTAGAAAGTCTAAATGGATAGAACTTGGGCTTCCCTTTGCGTCCATATTTCAACAGCTGAGCTCCTTTCTTTAAAGCAATTAGTGCCTGCAAATGGTAATAGAAATGAGTCTAGAAAAGACATTTCTTCTGGAACAAGATCATAATGCATTAGGAATCTATGACTAGACTTAGCTTTTCTTGTTCTTTTTTTTATCAAGAATTGATAACAAGATTGAAGCCTTTCACCTTCGAGCACACGACCTCTGTTGGACAACGAACCACTAACCGCTGAGCTAACTCCCTTCTCTATATGACTTATCATTTAAAAGAAGGGACTATTAATCCACATGCTTCAGGCAGAAATTTACAACAAATAGACTGGTGATATGTGCAATTGTGCCACTAATTCCAGGCAGTTTTGCTATCACCATTTATCTCCCCTCTGGAATAGTAGTTAAATGTTAGAGGAATCACATCCTACCGGATTAATCTTGCCCTAGGCTTTCGGTATGCAACTAATTTATGGATACCTTTGGCAATTTTGGGGATACTCATTTCAGTCTATACCTTTATTGATCAGTGTAAGACAGGTTCCACTGCTTCTTAATACAACCAATTAAGGCCCTGAAGACTGTAACTTTGAACCACAGAAATGGGAACAAACTCAGGAAGAGCATAAATAAGCATGCACAGAAACATTGGGACCTATAAAATGTCCCCTCAACCACACACTGCCAACCCCTCGCCCCCTCCAAAAGAATCTTCAAAATTCAAAGATTAACCATTCTTTCTTCTTTCTTTTTCTTTAACAGCTACTTCAAGAATCAATCAAGTTCATTTGAATCCCAAACTAGCTGGGATCGACTATATGCCCATTTCATTGGGATAGTGATAATTACTGCTAAAAAAGCACCATAAAAGAAGGTTTAATCACCACTTTGGTGAAGTGCAATATGCTTCTAACAAAGATGGCTTTCTTGTGCATCTGCACTAAGAAAAACTTACCTACTGTTTTTCTAAATTACCCAAACAGAAAAAAGTGAAAGAAGATAAATTAAAAATTTCATGATAAGAAGTTTGATGTCATCAACGGGAAAGAGAAGCAAAAACAGAACCAAAAGATCTCATATTTAACAAGTAAAGCCCACCTGCTCAATATCACGGTCGGCATCACCATAGCTAACAAGATCTGCCATTCCATGTGAAAGAGCAACCAATTTCACACCACCGCCACCTCCGCCACCTTCTACTCTCAACACCTCCGCTCATCATCAACTCCTCCTCCAATTCCGGCGACGACGACGACCACCGCGCTACGCCGTCCGTACACTACCATCCACACTTCAAAATCTTCGAAAACACCCTAACCTCAAAAACTTTTCAACATTCACTAAGAATCAAACCCTAGGAATAAATCCTCACAGATCTGAACAACTTCACTGCCTACCGTTTCTCACCACCGTCCGTTCAATGCTTCAAGTCAAACAAAAGTCTTCTAAGTCAAACAATAATCGTAGTGATTCTGTATTTTTCAACTGGAAAACAAAACTCTTCCGACCGTTTTCCAGTGACCGGAGAAAGGTGGCGCCGCTAGTGGAGCGGTTACCGGCGCCGGAAGTGTAAAAAAAATGGAAGAATTGTGTGTGAGAGAGAGAGAAGAGAGAGAAAGGAAAATGGAGTTTTAGAGAGAGAAAATTAAAGAGGAAGAAGAAGGTGGTGTCCGCGTAAGTACAGAGAGAGTCAAAGAAGAACACAAAAGGCGTCTGTGATGAATGAAGAAAATTAAAAGGAAACGCATTTCCAATGCTTTTTTTTTCTTTTCTTTTTTCTCTCTTTTTCTTTTTCTCCTTTTTAACAGTTTTACCCATGAGAAAAAAACTGTACAAATTCACCCCGAACAAAAACAAAAATAAGATTTTTTTCCGAATTATGATCCAATATAGAATTGTTATAATTTTTTGAGATTTGACTTGGAGTTGAAAGGAATTTTAGTAGCCTAATTGATTGGCTATTTCAACTCTCGTCTTATTGATAAGAGTTCGATTTCTCACATTTTAATTTATTTTCTATTTTTTGTACCAATAATTTTTCAAAAAATAGACTTTCTTCATGTTTTCCACCTCAAATCACTCATAGAAATTCATATCCAAAATAATTTTAGCTTATTTTTCAGGGTGATTCAAATGGTCTGACTTGGAACTTCCATAATGAAGATCTTAATCACCTGCAACAATAAGGAGTACACCTTCTGGGTCTAGAGATTTACTTTATGCGCACCCAAAAAAATAAATTGTGAATCTCTCACATTAAAAAAAAGGATAACACATAAATGTGCCCTCTCAAATTACATTTAAGCTCTTTAACTTTTGGTGTGCACAAATAGACACTTAAATTTGTATAAAGTTGAACAAGTAGACACACGAGTCTCATGTGGCATAAGACACGTAGGATACCACGTAAAACACAAATTCTGTAGAACGCCACATAGGTGGTGTGTGTCGATTTTTTCAACTTTACACAAATTTAAATATCTTTTTGTGCACACTCAAAATTGAAGGGGCATAAATATAAAATATGATCAATTGAAAGTCATATTTATATATTATGCCAAAAAAACAAACACCACAATTTTATTTTATTATAGTATCATCATGTTTAACTTTTTTTCCTAATACCATTTTTGTTCAAATTTCACATTTTTATATTCAACCGACCACTTTTAAGTTGTGATTAGAATAAAATGTTTCTCTCATGGCCCCATGAAATATTATAATTTCTATGTGTCACATAATTGTACAAGTATTGATCTCTTAATTTTGGTTTTAGTTTGATTAATCTCCCTTGGGGTTTCTAGGTCCATTAGACATACTTGACATTTGATTTTTATATGAAGAAAATGACGGAGACACCAATATTTAATTAATTCAATAAATGGTAATCAATTTTTGAATTGATTATTTAATCATCGTTCATTTTTTAAAATAAATAATAAATAAATTATTATAAGATCAAAAAGATTAAATTTTATAGAATAAACATGAAGAAGTCGTCGAGATTGAAGTATGAGGTTTACTTTTATTCTTATATTGTTTTAGAATATTGTTTAATAATTTCAAAGGAAGAAATCTTGTTATCACAAATTTTATTAGATTTGAAATCACATTTTATCATATTTTATCATAAAATTGAAAATAAAACACGAAAAAGTTTAAATGTTCATGACATGTAATAAGAGCAAAATAGTATTTTATTATTTTAAATAATAATGTAAAATGTCAATACAACATTAGTTTTAACTTGGAAAAGGTTAAAATATATCCGAAATGCAGTAAGATATCAAATTTGGAAAGGACCTTTTACCCCCTACACTATTTTATAGTGTATTTTAAAGGTATATATATGCCCGCGGGACATCATAAATATTGATAAATAATAATATGTCCACGTGGGCACATATATACCTTTTAAATACATTATTAAACAGTGCAGGGGTAAAAGGTCCTCCATAAAGTTTGGTACCGTAACAGCAATTTCGGCCAAAATTAAAATATTTTTCAGACCCCTGTCCCTTTTTAACTTTGGGATAATATTATGAAGAAGATGAAATCAAATGTGCTATGTGTGAATTACATATTAAAGATTCAAAATATTGTTTGAATAAAAGATTTGTAATCTCATTAATTCAAGTCAAATTTGTAAACTCAGAAAAAAAATTCATTAACTATGAGCAATCTCCAATTGTATTAGAAATTGTAAGATAGAAACTAGAGAAGAAAGTTTTCTTATTATCTTTATACGTATATTGCTCCTATTTATACATTTCTATGTAAACGCCACATAATTCTTATAATCAAAACAATATAATAGTGAAAAGATATAATTACTATTTTTTGGTGAAAATAACAAATTTATTATTATTCGTAACATAAATTTTTTAATTCAATAATTTAGTGTTCCTTCAAACAATATAGGAGTGAAAAGATATAATTACTATTTTTCGGTGAAAATAACAAGATCATTATTTTTCGTAACACGATTTTTTAATTCAATAATTTAGTGTTCCTGTTGAAGTAATGTAATTGATAAATAGTTTTGTTTCTTTTTATTTTTATTTGGTGCTTCATGTGTTGTATTAGAGTTCAACTAAATTCGATTATATTTTTAACAAAATTTTCTTTCCATTCAAAGTTTGAATTCAAAATTAATAAAGATTAGAACAATTTCATTACAGCACCAAGAAAATCCTTTCTTTTTCTCACTCCTCTTTGTCACAAAGCTGAAAAAAAGTAAAGGGGTGAATAAGTAATTTAAGGAAACATTGGGGTGAAAGTGATTATACATTAATTGGTAAGTTGACGTGGCATATTATGATTATCGGAAAATGCCCCTGCCTACGTGGAACTTTAACTTTTGTGTGATCTGTAATGCCACGTAGATTTAATTTAAACCATTAGAATTTCCTAATTTTGCTCATCTGGTGTCTTACTTTATTTTTACTCGTTCACTTTGAATTTAATAAATTATTTTTAAAATATTAATAATAATTAACATGAGTTTTTTATTACAATATTTGTATTAATTGACGTATAGACTTAAATCTTGAGAAGTAATTTGCAAAATAAATAATTAATTTTGAAGTTAAACAATGAAATGACAAGTAAAATATGAATATTTTTTATAGGTGAACGAATAAGATAGTACTAATTTCTCATCCAAAGGTTAAGTTATTAATATGTGAAGAACACAATTAATTATTTAGGAACCATTTATGTTAATTTCTTAGAATAATAATAATAATTTTCACTAACGTTTTAATAACTTTAATCAAATACAACCCTACTTAGCACTAAAAATAGTTAGTGGAGAATCGACTAAAATAATCAGTTTTACTGAAGAAATCATAAGATATTTATCCCTGAAAATTTAATTTAGTTAAATAAAAGCAAACAATAGTAGTGATTATTGAAACTAATTTTGCAAGAAAAGAAATTAAGTAATTCAAACTAAATAGAATCTTGTTGTTTTACTTTAATTTTAAATTTATTAGAATCACCACTAAAAAAATCACTATTTTTTTATTGAAATTCTTCATTAAAAAATGTTCAGTGTTATTTCCACAAATTTTTTAATTGATACCGTGGGGAAGGAAATAATAATGTTTCACATGAAAAAATTAGAAGATTTTCCAATATTTCAATGAAAATTTGTTTTCACCCAGCGTAGTATGATTCGGTGAAAAATGAATATATTTTATCACACAAATTATTGATACGTGAGAGAAAAATATTTATTTCTAATAGTAAATTATCGTCCTCAATGCTAAGTAGGGTTATATTAAATCCATTGGCTTGTGCAGAAGAGAATCAGATAGTTATAAAGTTCTTCTGAATCTGTTTTTCCACCATTTTACTGTTTTTAAGATGAATTTTAAACTATTTTAGGTTGCGTACGGTTACAATAGGTTGTGTACAAAAAAAAAGGTATTTTAAATATTTCAACGACAACTTAAAAATAAAATTTGGGAGTAGAAACAAAACAAAGAATTAAAAAATATATACCTCCCTCTATGTGATAAAGATTATCGATGGAATTTTCTTGTCTATGAAAGAAAATGATATTAGTTTAATTTATTAGTATCGTAAGAGCCGTAACACAATTTTGACCTTGATTTTTTCAATGCAAATATTATCTAATGAAATGTACTTTTCAATTTATCAGATTATTATCTCGAAAATTTTATAAAGAGATTGAAATCTCAAAAAATCCACCACAAATTTATGGAATATTCATAAAGAGATCAAATCCAAATCAGCTTAATTCGAGAAACACGCTACTAACCGCCCTCAGATTATGAAGATCCAAGTCCAAATCATCTTAGTTCGAGAAATATGTCATTATTGTCACTAACGACTCTCGAGTTATGAAAATCAAATCCAAATCATCCTAATTCGGGAAATACACCACTAACGGCTCTCGAATCATGATAAATCTTATGAGAGAAGAACGAAGGATCAACAGAATTGTACTCACAATCTTTATCAATAAAACTATGTTCTTGATAAAAAAAAATTAAAAAATTATCAGATTATTTGGCTGGATGGACTCGTAAACAAGAGAGGGAAAGAACAAAAAGATAAATTCATTATGGGATTTGAAGGTATGTTATTGTTAGGTAATTAGATTGGTCACCGGTTGTAGTAGAGTGGTAAGTACACATTCATTCTTAATCAAGAGGTCTCAAGTTCGAGTCCCTTAAATATGGAGTTGCTTTTGTTAAAGGAGTGTTTATCCCAATAAAAAAAATTCTGTTGCGTATCCAAATTTAGTCGGGGTCAAAACTCAAAACAAATACTAGTAGGATGACTAGTCAAAGAATAATAAAGAATTCTCAAATATTATATTTTCCCTCTTGAATAAAAGGTTTAAAGTTTTTCAACACTTTTATAATATGGAAGAATTTATTTTTCTTATGCCATACAAATTTAAATTGAATTAAGATTTTGATGAGAATATCAAATATTGAATGAAAAAACAAAAAACAATATATTCCCTTCTTAAGAACTTTGATTTTTCTTCATCATGTATTTGTCATAGAACAATGTATTCACTCTTTGTCCACTCCTATTTATTATATTTGGACTTGACATACACATTAACAAAACAATAATTGATATAATTATTTTGCCACACTATTTTTATTAATTGATATTTAGTATTAAATTTTAAAAAAATATTTCTTAATATGTTAAAAAATAGTAAAAGTGACAACCTATTTTCAAATAGTAGACAAGTAAAAATAAACAATTGAACATATTATAAAATTGAAAAATACTAAAACAAATAATATTATGATGAGATGAATAAGATCTATTCGCTCCTAAATAGATGTTTCAAGTTCCAATCCACAATACATTGCAAAAAATTATGTTATCCTTACCCAATACAAATTCAAATACAAATATTGAACAAAAAATAATTACAACTTACCAACTTTGCTTTTTCTCTATTAGGTATTTGTCACAATATTATTAAATTTAATAGAAGTCACCCAAGAACGGATATATCGGATAAATATGCGGGGTCAAAATCAAAATTTTCAGAAATTTAGGCTAAAATGGTGTGGTTTTTAAGGTAACAAATTGGAATTTACTAGTTGTAAGGGTGAGAAAAAAATTGTAGAGTTAAGGTAATTATGAATGTAATCTTTCTTTGCTTTTGAGAAGTTTTTCTAGAAATTGGAGATTTATTTTATTTAATTATTGAAGAATGAGCCCTCCATCTTGGATTTGGTAGGTGAGCAACCATTGTAGGTTTAATCATCATTCATCAAACCAACAAGGGTAAGGTCCCACTAGGTACAAAATCATGTGGGCCCTCTTTGTTTGGAGGATCACCAACCCCTCCTCATTCAATGCAACATTATGTACCTAGTTTTTTTCCCTATATTTTGGAATACAATTCTTAAAATGTGTCTCTTTGTTAGCAAACACTTGAACTTATATGTTGTTTATATTTATGGGAAAATTGTAATTTTGGTTAACAAGTAAAATTTATAAAGAGAGATTAAACAAAAGTGGATTAAAGTTAATTAAGTTTATTTTTTTGTTAAAATGTTAAAGACGTATGATTTCACATAAGAATGAGATTTTTTTTAAAAAAAAAGGAATTAAATAAGCAGAAAAAGTTTCAAGGTATATGTAATAGGAATTCTAAAGGAGTAAGGTAAAAATAATGTTGTTTGCGATTTTCTAATGTCTGATATTCTCTTCAAAGCCTTCTTAATAGGTCACAAACACTAAATCGTCACATCAATATGAAACGACGGCACGCTTGACACTAAAAAAAGTTACTTCATAGTATGTGCCTATCTCTTGACGCCTCGTTTGAAGTTGATTGGAGCAGGTGGACGTGTGGCTTGAGACTAATTATAGAGCTCCAAAGGGTCATGATTAATTGAAAAATGATCATTTTTCAACTGTAAGGAGGTCTTTCTTGGATGAGGCCTCTTTTGGATGCCCGATCATGTGTCAGTTTTATAGGGGTAACATCAAGACTTTTTGTCTCCAATCTTTTTGCAATTAATTTCACCACGTTCATAGTTTGATCTGCTCTTTTTACTGGACTCTGGACAAATAGTTCCCTACTTTTTGGACACCTAATGCAATATATTCAAAGTGGAAGATCCTTCGTGTCGATTCTAAGAGATATAGGCGATCAACATTTTGCCAAATATGAAAATGTGTTGGTATTTGTTATTCTTGTGGTGCCTTGGCTTATATTAACTTATATAGGTCGGGGTTGTCACAGATTTGAGGCTGCCTTGAATGTTCATTAACAAGACATCCTACGTCCATCACCTCACTAAAATTCTTACCATGAATATTCATATGGGACAAAAACCTTGATTAAGGAAAAGAGTGCAACATGTGACTTCGACTTCCTTAAGAGGTTCGCTACCCCTGGGTCTACCATCAAAAGTTTGTTCTCCTCAAGTAACTATAAAAAGAGACTACAAAGGGGAAACATATCGTATAAATAAAATAAAGAGAATATAATTTAACATCTTTGTAAAAAAAAATTAAAAAATTAGGGTATTGAGAGGAGAAAATAAAAACTAATAAAAGTTCCTATTATAGTTTAACTAATTTAACTAAACAGAGAAAATACGAAGTGTGACAACAAGTAGTAATTCTATTGGTAAATTCAAATAATTAATAGGGAAAATGCATAGATTTTCCCTTAAACTTGTACCAAAAAATCAATTACACGCTTAAACTATCATGACGATCTATTACACACCTCTGCTATTTAAAAATAAATTTATTTACCCCTAAAGTTGACATGGTAAAAAAATAATAATTAAAAAAAATCATGTGCGTCAGATAATTAATAAAGTAAAAAAAATAAAAAATCAAAATATTTCTTAGACCCCACTCCCATATCTCTTCTTCTTCACACCCCACCCTCTTCATCTTATTCACACCCCATTAAGCTTAAAATAAACCAGTAACAAGAAACAATCAAGAAATAAATTACTTCAAAAAAGAGTAAAATTTTGGGAGGTTTCAATCGGTGGGGCTTCGACGGACGTTTTGAGTATTGAGTGATCGATTGAAAATGGAATTTTTTTTATTTCTATCTTTTAAGAAATCTCCAGGAAGAACATGGAAAAATAACAAAAAATGTACGCCCAAATCTGAAAATTATTTACAACTACAAGCCACAACAAATAATAATGAAAGCTTAGGTTTCATAGCCAATCAATGAAAGAAACTGAAGCAACCTTCTTGAGGGTACATTTTGAATGGAATAATTCTTCCACTTCACAAATCAACCTCAGATTGCAGGAAATTCCTTGGTGGTCATTGCTAAAGTTTCTTCTTTACCATTTTGCAATGAAGAAGATAGAATTATTAGAGAATTTTAATAATTGATTAGGAATTAATTAGTATAAAATGTAACTAATAAAATAAAAGTTAAGTAATAAATAAAAGAAAGTGAAAAAGATATAAAAAAAATATAATTTCTGACATGGCGCTGTCGTAGCGATGATGTGGCGCCGAGTGTAATACACCACATACTATGAGAGTGGTGTTGCAATAGCTGGATGGTATACAATTCACTTTTAATTAGTAAATGTGTGTAATAGATCGTCATGATAGTTAAAGCGTATAACTATCTTTTTGGGATAAGTTCAAAAGGAAATCTATGCATTTTCCCTAATTAATACTCCCTTCGTCCTATATTATATGTTACCTTTTTCATTTGCACTTGCATTAAGAAATGAGGTAATTTTACCTTTATGCCCTCATTTAATGTTTGTTTAAGACAACTTTGTAATAATGATGAATAGGTTAGATTTCAAAAATATAAATACATTTGGATGACTATTTAAATTTTAGAGTTTATTTTTGGATCCAAATTTTTTCACCAATTGATTCAAAAAAATTTAAAAATCAAATTTTTTTCTCACCTCAATTTTCCTATATATTTTATGTAAAATATTTATTTTTTATATTTTTATATATAAATTCTTAAAACAAACATGACAACATCCAAAATATTCAAATTTCATTACTTCAAATTGATCTAAATTTTCTGTTGAATATGATGTTATTGATAGTGAAATTAGACGACATATGAATTTTAATTATAGTTCGACAAATCATTTGTTTTTTATTTAAACACCGAGGCGCATACTGAAGAAGATTCAAATACAAACATTGGTTTGTTGTTTTGTTTAAAATTTTGGTTCGTATTTTTTTTATTTTTTAATTATTAATTTTTATACTTAATTCATTTTTACAGTACCATTTAAAGGTCTGCAAACTGCATCAGAAGAAGATATATTGTTGGAAGAGTCAAATACAAATATTGGTTTGTTGATATATTTTTTTCAAAATCAGATTTTATAGAATAAGTAGTGAATAAAGAAAGTAGTTAATTAATGAATGAAGTACTCTTCCCAATGAAATTAATTACTTATAAATTTTCTAGATTAGTCAAAGTAATACTCCCTCCGTCCACAATTGTTTGGCAGGTATACTAAAAATAGATGTCCAAGATTAATTGTCAATTTAAACAATCAAGAAATAGTTAGTCACTTTTTTCCAATTCTGCCCTTAATGATAGTGTAGTTCAATTGAAAAGTTATGTGAATTTTTGGTATTCTTGATATAGTAGGGTTATATTAGTCAAATTACACCTTGTATTAAATTTTTCTTGAGGGGTGTGCATGACCTTACCCTGACAAATAATTGTGGACAAAGGGAGTATATTTTTAAGATTAATTAATTAATCTATCAAGGGTATAATGGGCAAAATATGATAGTTTATGAATAAATTTTATAAAATGACATATATTATGATTCAACTATTTTTAAAAAGAAATGGCATATAATATGAAACGGAGGGACTATGTGAATGAAAAAAGATGTGAGAGTTGCAATTACAAGATGCCAATATTTATCATCATGGCAATCATAGTGGAAAAAATGATATAGTAAGTTGAAAGCCGTTATTTTGGTAAATGCAAATAATTAATACTCATGTGACTGCAAAAAGAGAAGAAAAAAAAAAGTGGAAACCAGACAAAAATAATACTAATGAGACTAGAGAATAGTACTAGAGGGAGAGAGAGAAGGAAATGGAGTAGGAGAGGAATTTAGTATGTATTTGAACTTGGCGATATAAAATCATGATTTTAAAATTAGTAAATTATGTGATTTAATTATGATTTTATATTTTATTTTTTAAAAATATGATTTAAATTTTCTAATAATGGATTTTTTAAAATAAGGCTTTGATGATAAATTTTATATTTTATATAAAAAATTACATTATTTTAAATTTTACGAAAGATCATGTCGGATGTGAAGGAATAATATTAATGAATAATTAATTTCTACTATTATTGATGAGTAGATTTTTATGAAATTATGTGTGTTTGAACGTTTATAATCGCAAACATTTATTTATAAAAAGATATGGAGATGTATGATTTATCAATGTGACGCCTTATAATATTTTAATATCTTGTTTATGAACTATGGTTTGTTCATTTAGTAAGATGGTATAAAAATTTATTATTTTTTGATAATTTTTGCAACCTATAAGGTTTTCATGTTCATGAGAAAAATATATAATTTAAGAAATTCAAAAATTACATGTTTAAATAAAACTTTAATTTTAAATCAATATAATTTTATATTGGATATCCAGATAGATCTTAAACTCCATGCTTAACTACATAAATAATTTGTATATTACTACTCATCGGTCTAATAATAGTTGTCAATTATTAACTTTGCACATTTCTTAAGAAACTATAAATAGAAGAATAATTTTACTATATCACTCTTGAATATAATGTCTTAAAAAATAATATAGGAAAATAATTATAATTAATGATAAGGATAATTAAAAACTAAAAGTAAAATTATCTATTAATTTTATAAAATAATCAAATATTATTAAACGTCTCAAAATAATAGAGCGAACAACTATTATTATTGAAAGGAACATTAACTTAAGTTTAAAGAAGGCAAAAAGAGTGTCTTTGATTTGACACAACCTAACAGTGTTGGTCGGCTTGTGGATGACATTATGCAAATATCAATGCTACTTTTTGTTCCACTTTATTAATGTTGGTTTTTTCTTTTTTGTTTTTCTTCCAGCTATTTTATGTCCTACAATTTTGTTTCTTTCCTATTCAACTTTTCTAAATTTGGTCTCCATTTTTTAAAATATCTAATATTTTTTATATCATAGTGCTTGGTTATACATAAAGTTATTAAAGTTAACATACTAACTTAAAATTACTTTAGAAACAATAATAACAACAAACATAATATAATTTAACAAGTGAGATGCAGACTTTTAATCTTTTTTTTATTATAAATATGTATAATCGATTCAAAAGATAAAGTAAAATTATGTGATTCTTCAAATCAACTTATGATCCATTCCCACTTCGCCACGAATAACTTCGTTCCTAAGCATATCTCTACTAGTAAAATATGTACACATATCCATCTAAACATCATCATTCCTACTATTTTCATCTTCTAAACTTGTGTGTTCTTGAGTAGCCCACATTTGATCCCGAATAATGAAGATCTAGTCATTACTTTGTAGAACTTACCCTTAAGCTTTGTAACACAATTATATATACCTAATTGTATGATAAAAATCCTACATTAATATAATTGGAGTACAATACTTTTTTAAAAAAAACTTAAACCCATTGACTTATTATTTAACTATGTTTCTGAATCAAAAAGTGAAGCAATCGTAGTTTCATAATTTATCAGGGAAATACTCATCTACAATATTTAAAAAATAGAGTAATTTAATTACTTGACATTAAATTAAGTTTTTATATAGTGAGATATATTAAAGTCCATATTGAAATCATGAAATGTAGGACCATTATATTTGTGTTTGAAATAATTGTCATAAAGTTATAAAAAGGAATTAATCATTGAGACAATTTTATTTCATAATTTTTTTCATTCATAAGTAAACACATACAATAATAATGTTAATAAAAAGGGAGGATATCTTTTCTTGGAGATTGAAGAATGTTTTAGTCCATTTCCAAGACACCCCTATAGAATAATGCTTGCAATTCTTTATAAGTGATTTTTCTCCTATATGTAAAAATAAATAAATTAACATATCGAGAAAGATATATAGTGATATTGTTATATGTTAAAATAAAATAAAAATAAAAATGGTGATCTCAAGATTGCATTTCTTAAGGTTGACGCAATCACAATGAAAGGTAAAATTTAAAAGTAATTTATGTAGAATATACAAATAGTTCCACATATATCTATAGTAAATTAAAATAATAACTCGTATATAAGCTAACTAGTGTTAGAAAAATAAATAATTTGAACAAAATAAACAAAGGAAGACTTACAAGCGTGAAATCGATTTTTCTTAAAAAAGATATTGTCTGTATATAGTTTTGGAAATTTTTTTGACAGATTAATTATTTTGTGTCACTTCACAGAGAAATATTGTTGTTTATTGAGCAAAGATCAAACCTTCATAGAAGAGACACATCTATTGTTGAATAATTATATTCAATTTTATTAAATTCCAACAAAATTAAATTTTAGTTTAAGCAATTAATTTAAAATAATTTTTCATCTCGAGGTCTGATAAGTCCAAATCTAAGTCTTTAATATTTAGTATATATATAAATAAAAAGAATTTCTTACACAAATACGAATATCCTTAATTAAATGAATTGAGTGGATAAGGGTTTAAGAGATCAAAATTCCTCTTTCTTAAAAAGGAAAAAAAGTCAAAAATGCCCTTAAACTATGTGAAAGAAATAAAAATGTCTTTCGTTTATAGTTTGACTCAAAAATTCACTTGCAGAGTTGCAGTCAATAGTTTGGTCCAGAAATGCTCCTATAGTTACAAAATAGGTCAAAAATTCCTTTTTTCGAATAAATATGTATATATTTTTTCTTTTTAAACACATCTTCTTCCTAATTAAAATATTATTAAAGAACACTATTCTTGTTTTCTTTCTTCTAATCACTTTAACAAATAAAAATGTATTCTTCTTAATCTCATTTTATCAATTAAAATAGAATAACTTCATGTACCCTTTCGACAAATAATATATGTCATATATATAAGATCATAGTATATCCATCATTAATTTATATTTATATAACGATAAAAAATAATGATAATAAAATAAAATATTTTCATTTTTTTCCTGAATTGAAGTAAGATAAACATTTGCTAATTTAAAAAAACATTATTAGAAAAAGAATGTGTTAAAAAGAAATAATAATATATTTATTTGAAAAATGAGCATTTTTGACCCATTAAATAACAATAAGGACATTTTTAGACCAAACTACAAACGGAGGGCATTTTGTTCCTTTCGCATAGTTGAAGGACATTTTTGAACCAAAGTATTGATGGTAAGAACATTTTTGAGCCAAACTATAAACGGATGACATTTTTATTCGTTTCACACAATTTAAGGCATTTTTTACCCTTTTTCCTTTTAAAAATACATAACAAATTATACAACAATATTTTCTTACACAAATACATAAAAATATACTTAATTAAATAATTAAAATGAACAAAGACTTAAAAGATCAAATTGATGACTATCCATCATCGATCGGGAGAATCCCACATTTTCCAAACAAATTATTAGTACTATGTTATTGAATAAATAAGAACCAAAAAATTCTTATATTTTCGAAATGTAAAAGAAATTTTTAGAATTTTATTTTATATATTGGAGAAATTTTTTATCCCTAGCTTCGAGAATATTTAACTTCAAATGCTGTCTTTTTTTATTTTTCTAGGAACCACATCGATCGTATCTTTCAACTCAAAGAAGGATAATAACTTTCGACAACTTAGATTAATTAATTTAAAAATAAAAGAAGTATAATGAGACATTGGTATGAAGTTGTCATGGAACACTCTATTCTTTTGGAATACTTTAATTAATCTGTACTTTCGAAGCAAGACTAATTAGGGTATATAGTAAGAAGGATATAGTAAAATGTCTTTGAATTGCTCAATGATCATATTTTAAGATTTGAAGCCAACCAAGTTATAAATCATATTAAGTATTATTTAGTGACTGTCCATTACTCCTACGATGTAATTAACTCTCACACCTTCATGACTTTTTCCGTGATCTCTCATTCCTTCACGACCCCCCCCCCCCTCTCCCTTCCCCCGATATGATGTTTATGATTACCTTTTATATACTTTTATGCAACTTTATAAATAAAAGCATACAAATATACCATACGCACTTGAAAAAAAAAAGATTTGTCTTAATCTTTTTATTATTATTTTGAGCTTGATTTTACAACTTTTTTTCTTCACAAAGTTAAAAACCACAAATGTTAAGACAAGAAGTCACCTAGTAATACAAAAGGGAATAAAAACAGATATAGGACCTCTAAAGGTTATCATCTATTTCTATCTTTATAGGTTTCATATCATTTTCAATCCAACATGTATAATGGAGAGCCTAACTATAGCCAATAGGCTATATAATAGTTTCTTTTTGTATGTTAGCTGTAACATGCAAACAAGGACCACTCTTTAACACCAAATAGAACAAAATGTTGTGATTTTCTTTATCAAACTCTTATATAAATATAAGTTAGGTCCTTACTATAGAACCAAAGTTGTAATCAAGACATAAATTAAAGAAGAATTATGTCTATGTAGATTTAAGAAGTGGACCCTTTTGTCTTCCCTATTCTTGACACACAAATCTTTTTAATATAGAGATTGATATTGATTTTTACTCATTTGAAGGAACACTGCAGCTTACTTGTATTCTTCCTTCTCAACAATATATATGTTATTTTTATAATTATGGTATCGGGGTCTTGCACGCAAAAGACAGCCTTGAAAACAAAGACAAAATTTCAACATAAAAAGCGGTGGATGAGCGGTAATGGTTGGGGAAGGGGCAAGTACATCATTTTGTTCTCAGTTCATGGTAACTGCTTCCATTACTAACCAGTTCAGCTTGGCTAGTGGACTTTTGTGTTCATACCACTTCCACTAAGTTACCTGTTATCTTTTCTATCAGCACAAATATCGATAACCTTCTCTAACAAAATTAAACTTGGAGAGATGAGAAGAAATTAGCAAACGGTTTAGCCTCCGTAAGAATTTGAAATAAAAACCATTGTTTCAATTTATTTCTTCGTTAAATACCAGACCACACCCTTGAGTACGTTAAATATATTTAGTTTTGATTGTTCTTGGTGGTGGGGTTTGGGACGTAGGGGAGTGATGGTTAATTGTCATGGTCGTTTTCATTATCACAAATTATGAAACTGGCTTGTAATCACATAATGATGAGTTTTGGTAAAACCCAAGCTTGACGCTAAGGTTAAGTACATAATAAACATCATTTTCATAAATTATCATCATTTCTTCACCTCTTGAGGGCTAAAAATTATGAAGAATTGTCTCCACAAGTCTGAAAATATTTGATTTCTGCCTTTTTAATTATTTATTTTATTTTTCTACTTTTGAATGGATCGTTGTACAGTATGACTTAGAGATAAAAGGGCCTATTGAATCTGTTTTGTCAGAAAATTATACGGCGTAAATAAAATAAATTAAATAATTGTTTTATCATATACTATAAATTATTGAATTTTCTTTAACATAATATACAAAAATTGGTCCAACTAGCTTCGCAAATTCAAATCTTAGGTTAGTAGTTTCTTATATAATTTTCTGGTTGCATTACTAATCACAAATCTAAATTATGTAAAAAAACCTGTTTAGATAAATTTAAGGTGAGATTGCGTGCAATATATCTAATATGATATAGCTTTTTTCCAGATATATCACATATATAAATAGAGTAAACGAGGATAAATTGATATTATATTTAACATCAATAATAAATATGAATATTTATATCAATACTTTGTATAAGTATTGCTAATTACAAAAGGCTTTAGCGGCAATGAATACACTGACATTAACTTAATTACGGTTAAAAGAAAATTTATCACCACTAAATATATATTTTTATAATAGTGAAACAGGATAAATAAAAATATAGCACCTTAATATAGTATTCAACATAGACGGATTCATGATAGGCGGATTTAATCACAAATTAAAAAGTTACAAGTATAATAATATCATTTAAAGTGTAATAAATTATTAATACTATATAAATTAACATCATTTAATGTCTTCAATCTGGACCACAATATCATGAAATTGAATTAGGAAATTGGTGGCATATTAATATTATATAGTTTGTGAAAAAGTATATGTGGACAAATTAATTTATGGGACATATGGAGGGTTTTATCACTTTGGTATATGCAGAAAAAGTAAGGAATCCAATTAAATTTCCCAACAAAAATAAGGAGACCACATGCATGCTAAACAGTGTGAAAGAATTAAAATTCCATTATTCACGTGAGTTTGTAGAATATATAGTAATGTATTTATTTCATTGCTTCTATTTATTGATGATGAATATAAAATATATTAAAATATATTGACACAGGGATTAAAAAGCAATAAATAATAGAAGTAATTTTATCAAATTATTCTTATTAAATATAAGTAATTTAAAAATTGAAAAATAAATATAGTATTTGATAGCAAAAGTAAAATAGACACAACATGATAAACTATTCATTGATTTTATAAATTGAACAAATATTACAGGACATTTCAAAATAGTATAATGGACGAGTAAAAATAAACAGAGACTAAATATCTTTATTTTTACAGTCATTTGGATCTCATGTTTTCTCTTGTTACAAGTGTTTAGAATTAATGACAAACATAGGGAATTTGTTCTAAGTCAAATTTCTTCAAAATCAAATACGGTCGAATAAAAATGTCACACCAAAGTTACTTGTCAGAATTATTTTTATGCATGGATGTTGAATTTTCTTAATTTCTTCATACGCTTGCTTGTTTATATTTTAAATCTTCTTGGTGAAAATCTTAGCTCTATCAGAATCTTCCACATATACCATTTATATGCCATTAAATCAATTCTTACTATATTTTAAATAAACAACAATTTTTCCAAAATACTACTCTAGTTACTTTCATTGTGTTTATTAAAGAGGAACTCTTCTCAAACTTTTACTCAATTATGATGAATTGATTAAAAGAATATATAATATTGACACCAAAATATTTTAGCCCTTTTGGATTAGTGATATAGACAAAAAAAAAACTTACATTTAAAATAGATAAATAATTTGGTTAATTTCTCGACATTGAAATTTAAAATCAAAGTTTCGAAGTCTAAAACTTTTTAATTTCTACTTTGGAAAAGTTGCACGCAAAGAAAAACAATCTAAATTAGTGGACACATTCATGGCCCAAATAGGTTTTTTGGGTAATAAGCCCACATAATTTTTAGAGTTACAGTACGAGAAATTTTCACAAATAACACTACTTTGCTGTTCATTTAATATACAAACGATACTTTGGATAATTAAGATACATGATACATAGTATTGAAATTTGTATTGTATTTCATATATAATCTTCTGAAATTTGTGTAATATTTCATATATAACCTTCTGAAATTCATATTACTGTCATTGATATAACTATTTTGTTGTATTTGTTTGCTTAAATTCAATTTTATTGTATCTGTTTGTTTAGTTTAGTTGGAAATATTGTATCTATGATCACTTGAAGTTGTATCAATACTTCCTCCCATTATTTTTTCAGATACAATGATTTTAGGACAAATCGGTCTATGTTAGATACAACCTTTATTTATAGGGATTAATAAAGTACTCAATTTTGTTGGATACACTTTTCAATTTTACTGAAATATAGTAAAACAACACAAAAAAATAATTCAAATACAGCATTTGTTTGGAGTAATTAACAAAATACTCGATTTTATTGGATATATTATCAATTTTGTTGGATACAATGATACAACCCAAAAAATTCATAAACCATTTCAAAAGTCACTTAAATTTCTATAAAGATTTTTTTAAAAAGTTTTTTTCAAAAGATAACAACACAAATAACATATTGATCATAAATTCGACTTCTCCCCTAATCCTTTAAGACCCTGATTCCATTTTTCTTCTTCTATAAGAGCAAGCATGTAAGAATTTAATGTTCGCATCCCTTTGTTAGAATCAATTAATTACAAGATAAAATTTTTGTTCCTATACAATAACTCGCAAGCTACACAGGAGAAGTAAACCGCATTAGATAAGTTTGATGCGACGAGCTCGACTCATAAGGTCAACCCTTTGCTTTCGTTGGCAAAGAGTTTCAAATTTGAGGCCTCCAATACGGAAGTCTTGAGAATAAATCACTAGACCACTCCAAAAGATATTCACGATCCTTTATTTTGTAGCAGTCCTTCCTTAGATTACAACACTATCATTAATCTCTCATTCTTTTTTTGTGTGACGTTCATACTAATAATTCATTTAATTATACGAATTGATATAATACTGTGCCTCAAATACCGTTGGTTTTGGAGCATTTTAATATTATAAAATTATAGTTAAGATGCACATTCCATTTCCAGAACGTTAGTCTCTTTTTCATTATCCTTGGAACAATGTATTATGAGGCTTAATTACATTGAATCTGCCGTTTCTGACATTTTCATTTGGTGCATATTATTGTGCCATTGTGCAACTCTACATACTGCCCGTTAGTGGCTAGTGGCATTCTTCATTCTGCCCGTTAGAGGCATTGGATGCACTCACTTTATTTCACTCTTTATTCCTAATTATTCTTTATAACCTATGTAACTCCTAAAACCATTATCTTCATTATTTACTATCCCATCATCTTCTTATTCATTGCTAGGAAGACTTCTTGTAGTATAAATAGTGGTGGTCTTCATTTGGTTTGGAAGACACAATACACAAGAAATTAGAGAGTGCATAAAGTTTGTCAAAAAAAAGAGTTCTTATTAGTTGAAGGAAGGTGTTTCTTTTGTGGAGCTTTGGACTCAACTCTTGTCCAGAGTTGTTGAGTAATACTTTGTGAAGGCTGTTGTATCCTGGAGGGGACAAGTCAAGAAGGACTACTGCTGAACCGGTGAAAACATTTGTTGCAGTGGGCTTGAATCTTCTTAAAGAGAGCGAGATATCCGCGCCTCAGCTTGACGAGATTTATTTCTTCATTTTTATTTTCAATTGTAATCTTGTAATTTTGTTATATTTTAAGCTTTTCACTAACAAATACTCTATTTCTTGTTCCACCCTACTCAACACAATACTGTAAATGTTTCCTTCTTAACCAAAAATAGTATAAAATTCATTTATTTCGATTCATGTGATATATTTTAATTTTTGAGATTCAAATTATATAAAACTTTGATTAATACTATTTTAAACATTTGACGTAAGATAAGTCACAAGTTTTAATACTTTTCTTATACGAAAAAGTTTTTAAATATCTAATTTTTTAAATTGATCTAATACAATTCAACTTCGAATAAAAGTTAACAATACGTTATTTTTTCCAAATATGAATAAATAGGTGTCAGATAACTATTAGAGGTAGTATCATACAACATACACCTCATGCACACCTGATAATACAAAACAACAAAGCCTAAGCTTCTCCCCCAAAATTTGGTTTCGCAAATCAAAATCCTCAAAGATTTCTACTTAATTCCTTTATCCCTCTCTGTTTTTTTACCAAATTTGTTTCATTTTTGGGTTGTGAATTGTTGTTGTAAAAGTGTAGAGAAGAAGAAAAGATGGGGGATGCTTATTGGAATCGTCAACCGCAGCTTCCTCAATCTGCTGGATTGCTCAAACGACCTCGCACTGAATATGGTATGAACATCTTCTATTTTTTGTTTAAACACTTTTTGTAGCTGATATTTGATTATGAGGAGAAATGATCTTTTTTTTCTACGCCTAATAATTGTTCATGTTGCTTTGAAAATTGGCTTGTAATTATGGCTTAAATTGCGAGAAATTGTGGAATCCTGGAGCCATTTTTGGTTTTTTTCAGTCGTGAAGAACTACATTTTAGACATTTGGAATAGTTCAAGTTATAGATTGATGCGTGATGAGAGTTTGAAGAAAGAGAAATTCACTGTAAGTTAGATGGAAATGTTTTTGTAGGATGTGTTAGGGTTTTATGAACTTTGAAGATAGTAGAGAAGCTAAGTTTAATTGAACCGAAAATAATGAATACATTTTTTCCTTTTTTTTTTTTTTGAGATTAACATTCCATGATATCAGTATAGAGCAGAAAACAATCTCTAAGAAGTTTATATAAGGCAAACAATTATAACTTTACTCCAGCAGATCCAAGAATAGAAGATATTCTAGTTTGTAGAGAAACAAAAACCTTTGAGGATGCCTTTACTGGATTTAGAAACAAAAGGAAAGGTTCAAGTACACCTATGGGGGACATAAGGCATCCAAAGAGAATAACGTTAGGGAGCAGACTTGTGTATCTGGGGAATGGAGATCCTTGATCCTTTTCACTATTATAACAAGCATTAACGTATGTTTGTTATTTTTCTGATCAACCATTTGCTTTGAGCAAGGTACAAAACGAGGGCCTCCATAGTAACCTTCTCAATCAAACTCCACGCGTGTTTGAACTCCAGTTCAGTTAATAGGCCTGATCCATGAATAGAAGTCCATACTTCTGCTTTGTTCTGAACCAAGACTAATCTCATTATGAATACATTTTTTCCACATGTAAGTCGGTGGTGGATTCAGAATTTTCATTAAAGAGGTTTGAAATATGTAAATGTAGTGCCTAAAATTTGAACTTGAAATCTCAAGGTGAATTTTGAACCCCTAAACCACGAGCCAACCTCTACTCTAGTGTTTAGGGGAATCAAAATATATATAATATGTGCATAGAAATAAAAAAGATTACCATACATATAATGGTAATTTTTTTGCTGAGGGGGTTCAGGTGAACACTCCCCACCTCCCTAGATCTGCCTCTGTCGTAATTTTTGAATAGGGATGGCAATAGCGTGGGTGAAGCCTTGGCCTGCCCCGTTTGATAATTTTTTTTGTTTTTTAACCTGCCCTATTTAGCCCCCTGTTCAGCTTTTTTACTTTTATGTTTGAAACTGTGCACTTTTTTTTTCTTCGTACAACCCAAATCATCTTAATTATTATCATCCAATGGTTTTGGGGGTTATTGCAAATGCAGTATGTTCTGAGATTTCATTTTTTCTTCCTATTTGATTTGAATTTGGTACATTCTTTACTTCTTTATCAAACGTTTAAATTCAAAGTAATTAGTTAGTGTCCAAACTGGATGTTGAGACTTCTGTTGCTTGGAAGTTGTTTGAAATATTGCGAATCCACAACAAAATCTAAAAGCAACATCTACAAATCTGCCCTGCCCCGCCCCCCCCCCCCACAATAAATTTTCAACATCTACAACCTGCCCCGCATAGCTCCAAATCTGACCCGCCCCATATCCACATCCACCCCGCCCTGTTGCCATCCCTATTTCTGGATCCCCATGGTGTACGGGGTTTCAAAATTGCATTTTGTCACAAGTTTGAAAACTAGGTGTTGCATTCTTGCATTTTTGAATCCCTTTGTTAGGATTCCTGGCTCCGGCACGGATGGAGATGGACGGATCGAAAACATCGAAGAGTCTAGTGGTGGTGTCTTCTGGTAATAAATCTCCTTTTATGTACTTTCTCTGTGTATGTATTGAAGTGCAAAAACATCGGGAGACTGGAGGTTTGTAGAGAAATTATCTTGGACATGGTAAGATTTGGCTCTTAAAAAGTTAGGTTAACCCTAATTTTTTGCCGAGGGGGCTCGGGTTAAAACCCTCCCCCCGCTCCAGATCTGCCGCTGATATAAGTTTTTGTATCCCTATGGCGTTAGAGAAAATTTAAATTTAGTAGTAAAGGGGTTTAAAAATTGCATTTTGTTGCAAGTTTGAATACTAGGCGTTGCATTCTCGCATTTCTTAAATCCCTTTATTAGGATGTGTGACTCCGGTACGGTTGGAGATAGACGGGTTGAAAACATCGAAGAGTCTTGTGGTTGTCTTATGACGTTTCTGGTAATAAATCTTATTTTATGTAGTTTCTCTGTGCATGTATTGAAATGCAAAAACATCAGGAGACTGGAGGTTTGTAGAGCATTATCTTTGAAATGGTAAAATTTGGCTCTTAAAAAGTTAGGTTAATCAATTACTTAAGCTTTACGGCTAAATTAATCATGGTTTTATTGGTGGAGGTTTCTTAAGGAAACACAAAATTCGATTTGAGGCTGGAGTAACTTTTAGAATTAGCAAGGACATGTCTTGAGTTTTGACCATCTATTCTAAGGATTTTCATGTGTAGTTTGTGCATACCAATTTACAGTTATAGTTACATAACCCTTCGGGGTGGCCCAGTGGTTTGGGCTTGGGACTTCCATGTTGGAGGTCTCAAGTTCGAAACCCCTTGCCAGCGAAAGCAAGGGGTTTGCCTTCTGGGTTGAGCTCGTCGCACCAGGCTTGTCTAGTGCGGGTTACCTCTCCTATGTGGTTTGCGAGCTATTGCATAGGAGCAGAGGTTTTACCCTGTGCGCACCCAAAGGGTAGCGGCTGCGAGTTTCCCTTGTCATAAAAAAAAAAGAAGAAGTTATAGTTACATACGCTTAGGTAGCACGTGTTGTATAGCTACACTTTTTTTTCATCCATGTTGTCATTTGGATCTACTTCTTTTTTAATATTCTTGGCACATGTGAGTTGAAACCAAATGTGTAGAACTTTTTGTTTTTGTAAAAGTAAGACACCATTTCTTCTTTGAGATTCTGCCACCCCGTTTATAGACTTCTCATGATTCACTGAAATCAAGGACAAAAAACAGAGAAAGAAGAAGATAAGAAGGTGGAAAACTGGATTGTTCTTGTGCCAAATGAAGAGGATTTTAGCTCCAAATTCAAAATTTAACCTCATGTGTTTCTTTTCTTATTACTTTGTGGTGTGTTTTGATTGGTTTCAACCTTAACAAGCCCCTTTGACCTAATCACAACCAACCCAATGAATTCTAATAAGTTGCTTTGTCCCCTCTCCCAGTTCTTTGTACGATTATAGTGATGTTGGATCTTGTTGAGTAATGTTCTGTCTAAAACAGAGTTCTACATCTTAGTTTTACTTCCTTTTCTCAATTTCTCATTACTGCAGAAGCCCCTTTCGGGAAAATGATTGGCCAATTTCATCTCATTCCTCTTTACGAGCTTATTGTGGAACTATTTGTGGTTTCAGAGTCAATGCTGGAACTGTTTATGCATCCTCCCTGTATTGGTTCTACAATGGTTGCTAACTTATTATGTCACCAAGTTTCCAGTTCTACCTTGAGCCTGATGCTGATTTTTGAAATTGGCCCTATATTTTCATGTCACTGATGATTTTAGCTACGAGATTTTCCATCAGCAATTGCCTTTTATATTCTGTACTTGTTCCCAGTGCCCTATATTCTTGCTTCAGTCTTACTGTGATTGCTGTGTATGATGTGCTTTTATGTGCAAGAAGGCCATTTTGATCTTACCTATTGGCAAATGAAACTTTATCCTGTTTGAGGAAAAAGTATATTCCATGCGAGTAACATTCTGCACTCACTTTGTTATCTGTTTCGAAAATTATTTGTGGTTTGACCATATTTCTTTGCAGTACCAGATATTCCACAATCTGGGATGCCATCAGCTCATGAAGTGCATCATTACTTAGGAAGGAATGATGATCGTGAAGGACCTCGAGTAGTGGACACACAATCAATCGGATCAGCATATGATCGTGGTGTACCTCGAGTAGTGGACACACAGTCAATCGGATCAGCATATGATCGTTATCTCCAGAGTTTGGTAATCACTGAAGCTGACAGTGCTCCTACATTCCTCAGGCATGCTTGGATTTCGTGCTAATTTGGATTTTGTTTTTATTATTCTTCCTCTTCCTCCTGTAGCAACTTTCTTCTCTTCCAGTCGGAGAAGCTAATAACAACTACAAGGGGGTTGGATTAGTTAGAGCAGGTGGTGGTGGTATACCTGCCCTTCCTGTTCGTGATCCGCTTCCATCAGCTCGTGGGCCAGAGCTAGCACCAAATGGAAGAGCTATGGTATTTAGTGGCCAACTGCCAGTCGAACCTATGCCGAGACCTCGTGAAACACTATCTCTCCCTCCTGATGCTTCTAACACCCTCTACATAGAGGGACTTCCTTCAGACAGCTCCAGGAGAGAAGTAGCCCGTATCCTTTGAGATGTAATTTACTGAATCATTATTGAACAGTTCTACTTAATTTCTGAATATATCTGTTACTTGTTCCCTAATGCACTTAAAAGACATTTTTCGTCCTTTTGTGGGCTACAAAGAAGTCAGACTTGTTAGAAAGGAATCAAAACATGTAAGTTGATGTTTATGCCTTTTCTATTAGTATAGTATTTATCTAACAGGTGGTGTTTTGATAAAAACTTCATTTTGCAGCGTGGTGGAGATCCTATTATACTTTGCTTTGTGGATTTCGTAGATCCAGCGTGTGCAGCTACTGCTTTAAGTGCATTGCAAGGTGATTTTTTTAAATTATAATAATCCACTGTCCAACTTCCATTAGTAGTCGTTATCTCAGCCGCAGTGATCTGATCTATGATGTTCACTCAGTGTATGTGGGTGTTGCTATAGCGTTTTCTAAGTGCCATTCTCTCACTTTGCTTTTTCAATCTACAGATCATTGACAGTTCAATTTGTTTCAGATGCATGAGTGCTCTAGTTCTGATTCTTCATTCCTTTACATAGTTAAATTGTGGGGTAATCTGTGGAGTAAAACCCACTTGCTTTATATGCTATCTTCCCTTAGATCTGTACATCCATTGATGACCTCTCCTCTTTGTGCACGTGCAAAGCCCTATGGGCAATGCACCTTAGGGAAGAAGCACTGCCTCCTTTGACTTTTGTCTGTAGTCCTTTTCTTTTGATCTGTCTATTTCCTTCACCCATTTCTTGTGTAAAATACCTTACCTATATTTCAAATAAAATATCCAAAACTATAAAGAAATTTTACTGTAGTTCCACTTATTACTCCTAAAAATCCAGATTGACTTGTAGGACTGCTGTTAGGTCTGCCATTCAAGAATGATGTCTCTAATATTTTACATAATTAATGTGATTATACTTGCTGTTCAATCATTTATTTAGAGGATGGGGTTACTCTCTAGCGTCTGCTGTGATAATTAACATGTTCTCGCTCGCTTCATTCAGTTTAAATATCTAATGTTCCACATTATCTTGTGATATCTGGGTCATTTATTTGTATGACATGCTGCGGTGGCAAATTCTCATTCTCCTATTTTGGTTAACTATTCTTTTACATGATTATATGACACTACTTGCATTCTAGATTCATAGGATTGGCAATACCTTCTATCTACTGCTGTGGCATGGTGTCCTCTTTTCTTTGGTTTCTTGCTAGTTGCTCCTGTACTCTGTTACCTACCATTATGAAATATGATTGATCTGTTTTTTCATGCTTCTCTGGACTTGCAGATGCATATTTTCGTTCTGTCTATGAGGCCAACTCACGTGTGCACAATAACTAAATAATACAACTTTTTGGAATTTACTACCATCATCTATGAGGTTTCTTGTGAAATAATCTTACAAGTGGTCTCTGCTGTTGAATTTTGCCAGGTTACAAAATGGATGAACATGACCATGATTCTGCTTACTTGAGGTTGCAGTTCTCAAAGTTTCCAGGTCCGAGGTCTGGTGGCTCGGGCAGTCGTGGGAAGCGATAAATAACATCCACCAGCTTCTTATTTACATATTGCTCCGTCTGAATTTACTTATGTATTATGTAGTGTTTCTGGTTACAGTAACATGCTGGCTATTGGTTTTTGAAGAGGGAATTTCCGCTTCAACAGACCTTTAAAACCAGTGAAACTTTGTTTCTGAGATGGTACAAACTTGATAGGCAGATGCAGGTTGTAGTACTAGACTTCTAGTTGTCTGAAGAAATGTTTCTAATTTACTTTAGACGGTGGAATTTTTGTAAGTAATATGGAAACTAAGTGTGGCAAATGGGGTAGTTTGGGTTGATTTATGTTAGTTGAATCAATAGATTGGTTATTTCTGTCTTCTGCACAAGTTGGGGCTAAAATGGGTGAGAGTTTAAAGAGTCTGTTTGGATTGGCTTATTTCAAGTGTTTTTATGTCAAAATAGGTTTTAAGCATTTTTGGAGTGTTTGTATAAATTAAAAATGTGCTTATGACCACTTGTTATTAAGCCCAAAAGACAAGAATATGCCAAAAGTTATATGTTAGAGATCTTAACTTATAATATTTGGCTTACAAGTCAAAAGCAACAAGTCCATTCAAACAAGCTCTTATGATTGTTATTTTTTGTACTTTCATTTTTTTTGTCGAGAACCTCACCTTTTGGGACTACGTCAGATATGTTGTTATTTTCATATGTCAATTCAGATTATATATTTTGCCTAAATCAGTCCAACATTTATATGCATAAATATGTATTTGAGTTGATGAATGTACTAATGTTAAGCTGCCCAACTTTTGACAAGTTTGGTGGCTTGTAGGTATTTTTTTTTCTCTGTGTTCAAAATAGAAAAATGTTGTAATCAAGACTGAAATAATTTTCAAAGAATATAGGAAGGATTAATTTTTATTTCTTCCATTTAGCTCCATTGTTGTTTTCATGAATTATCTTCAAATTTTATTAATAATATATGGTTTAACCACGCAAATAAAATAAAATAATTTTTTTATTATATACAATCCAGATCATGGGCTCAAAAGTTGGTCTAACTAGCTTCACAAATTAAAATCTTAGGTTAGTTGATATTCTAGTATTTTCGAATGTAACATTTTTTTTTGGATCTAGCACATATATAAATAGAGTAGACAAGTAAACGAGGATAAGTTGATCTTTTAAACTCTACACCAAATATTTTGTGGCAAAAACATAATTTTTCGCTATATTATATATTTTGCGGCAATAATGAATTTAGGTATGTATAACCAACATCTATACTTATTGGGATAAAAATTAAACTTGAGAATAGTCTTGTCATTTTATTATTTTCCACATACCTGAGTCTATTTGAGTGAAATTCTCTATATTACCGCTATTTTATCCCTTCCGCACATAACATACTTCGTTTCTATCGATTGTTTTATTGGAGCTTTCTAAGATCCACATAAATAAAATAATTATTTTATTATACTACTATTTTAATATATTAATATAACAAATTTGATATATTGAAAAATAATTATAGTTATAATAAGGATAAATTAAATAACAAATTATTTTTTGTTTTTTCAATCAAACAAATAAAAAAGATTAATTTAGTATAATGACCAAGTGAACAAACCAAGTATCATTTTTATTTTATTAGAATCATTCTTTCCCCTCTATTTAAACTCCGTTAAAAGAATTTTGGAAGACATCCCTTAAGACTCAATTAAAGCATTAATATTGCAACTTAAAAGTGTATTATAATAATTAAGAAAAAAATGCCATAAAAAAACTTTGCCTACTTTTGTTTTAAAGACATTATTCCAAATATTTTTTGGTTAAATATTAAAATGTTTTTTTAAAAAATACTTAAATGGAAAAAATAAATGTATAATTAATTATTTTTTCTTACTATTTTATTATTATTAATAAAGTATTATGAGTAAGTGTAACTCAAAATAAATTATAAATATAAAATTAATGTTGTTTGGCCCGTGTACAACACATGCTATCCGTAACCAATAAAATTATAAAGGGAAAATTATATAACTAAGCTAACATTTAGTAGTTAATTATGTTTCATAACTATAGTTTAAATTGATTATGGAAAATGATTATTGTTTGAGAAAATAGCTATGAGCCGAGTTCTTTTAACAAATCAACACACTCTCTCTTGTCACACCCACTTATTTTGCTTCTAAAATCTCTCGGTTTCCCCTAAATCACTCAATCAAATCAAAATTCAAAATTTAAAAATTTCATCCATCCATCCATCTTTTTCATTGGGTTTAACTCAAGCTTTTAATTTTTTTTGCAGATTTCATTGTCAAATCTAATTGTAAGAACATTGTAAGGGTTCAACATCAAAATCCATAGATGTCATGTCAAGCATCTATGGTATGGTTGCTCCCAACTAGTACTATCTAGACACTCGATAGACAAACTAGGTTATTGTTGATCAAGATATAACGAAAATGTTATATGCCATGGCTAACAAGAAGTAGAAGATTTTGAGGTATAACTTTGGTTTCGTTTTTTAATCTGTATATGTATAATTTAATTGAAGATTTTGAGGTATAGCTTTATTTTCATTTTTTTATCTGTATATATATAAATTAATTGATAATTTTGAGGTATAACCTTTTTTTTTTTTTTAAAAAATAAAATAATAATCTATATATGTAGAATTTAATTTGTATATGAGATAACAAATGAGTTGCAATTTAAATTATTTGGATATATTATATATTTAATAAGCAACATATGTATAAATAATCAGTTATACAATATTTAAAATTATATGGTTATACAAGTCTAACATACACTTATTTATATTTTAAATCTTCTTTATGAAAATATCCTAACTTTGTCGAGTCCTCCACATATACCGTTTATATGCCATTAAGTTAGTCCTTATTTTTTTTTTTTTAGATAGATAGTAGTTTTTCAAAAAACAAATACTCCAAGACCCAAGTAATAACTTCTATTGTGCTTTTTAAAGAGGAACTCCTCTCAAACCTTTTTACTCAAATATGATGAATTAATTAAAAGAATATAATATTGACTCCAAATTATTTTAGCCCTTTTAGATTAGTAACATAGACAAAAACAAAAACTTACATTTCAAATAAATAAATAATTTGATTCATTCCCAAACATTGAAATTTAAAATCCAAAGTTTTGAAGTCATTGTCTAGTTTCTACTTTAGGAAAATTGCACCCAAAGAAAAACAATCTAAATTAGTGGACATATTCAGATCCCATGTAAATCTTGACTTTCGGCCTAAGTTCTGAAATAGATTTTTGTATGAGGAAATTTCATAAATAGCTAACAAATAAGATTTAATAACGCTTGTAATTACAATTTGCTAATTACATTCCATACAAATTGAGTTTATACAAGTAACATATTACATACAATTATTAGTACTGTACACAAACTATTAATATAGATAAATAAGTAACTATATAAGTGTTAAAATTATACAATTGATTCGTATAAAGTATTTTGGGTATACGAAAAAAATAGAACCAAAAATTAAAAAAAAAATAGAACCAAAAACTAGAAATGAAAGTTTGTATATATACAAATATGTATAGGTATGTACAATATAATAATAAAATTATTAATACGTATTCAAATACATAAATATATACAAATAGGGTTTATACAAATACCTACGATTCTTCATAGCAAATTTCATTGAACTTTAGACGCGATTCATAATTATATGAAATTATAGATGCATTAAATAATACACTAGTAATGTTTGTCAATTCACGTAATTTACCCTTTTTGTAATAAGTTCACATAATTCGAGTTATAGTATGAGAATTTTCACAAATAGATTACTTTGCTACTGATTTATCATATATAGCAATATTTTTGATAATTATGATACATGATAATTTCTCACATATAGCTTTTCAATAAACAAGACAATAAAGGAGATGTGGGAAATTAGGCATAAAAACAAGAAAGTAGAAGAGGTCAAAGATTCATAGTTATAATGGAGTAATGAGCTTGGGCTAATAAGAAAATTTAGTGGGATAATGGCCCTAAAATGTAAATGATATGCAAAGAAGTTAGACTTGATTTTATATTGATATTTTAAAAATATTTATTGATAAAATTTTAACAAATAAAACACTACTTAAAATGTCATGACCCATACCGCCGTGATTGGCACCCACACTAACTTTCCGGTGGGAGAACCACTACTACAACTCAAACCAAGCAACTAAACCAAAACTAAGGCATTTAAGTACGAAAAGCAAGAAAATACTAAGGAAAGAAATAGAGTTCCTACAAACTCTAAAAAAAGTCTAACAATAATAAACTAACAATGCGGAAGTAATGCCTAGAACATGAAAGTCAATGTACCAAAACATCTAAAGTTCAACAAGTCTAACAAGAAGAGATACAACCCAAAACTAATGAACTAATAACTAATTAGAGAAGTCTAAGTCCGAAATGTGGACATAGACGAAAGGAGAACTCATGGCAGCCTGAAAGAACTGGCTTACCCTTGAATTCAAAGCAATCACTGATCTTCTAGACGAGGTCTATCAATAGACGCCTGAAGATTCCATGTACTCAACAAAGAAAGAGCAAGTGCAGTATCAGTACACAACCACAATGTACTGGTAGGATCACGTGGCTATCCCACTAAGTGCAACATACGTAAGTCAATACAACAATATAATCCCATGCACATATCGAACATATACAATATCATCAACATATACGAACAATGAACAACTTCACATTTTCTCAAGATACACCATTATGACAAGTTATTGGTCCTCTCATGGAACCCAAACCCAAATAGTTAGCATATCGGAACGTGGTGCCCGATCCAATGATTATGTCGGAACGTGGCAACCGATCCCATAATTATGCCGAAACATGACAACTGATCCAAGTTAGTTATGCCGGAACGTGGAAACCGATCCATTCAACACACCACAATCACAATCACAAGTATATCCTCAAGATCATACAATTAAGTCATGATTTCATGGTAACCATCATTCATCTATCTCATTTACAACAAGTATGATAAATAATGCAACATTCATATACATACATGTATCATAATGAAGCAAGAACAAACATACATCACACAATCATAGAATCACAACCATCACCTACCTTGAAACCCTAAGAAACTTGATCCTTTCCTTTTCGGATTCGTTCCGCTTGTTCTTGATCTACAAACAATCAATATAATACGGGAATCAATAAACAATCACTAATTACCTGAATTACTAACAATTCTATGAACCCTAAATCAAACCCATGATCCCAATTATCCAATTTAGGGTTGTTTCCATCATAAAATCTATAACAAAACCCTCTACCATCAATATTCACCCATTATATTACGTTCTACGAATTGAAAAATGGATTCGGGGAGTGAAAAACTTACCTTTAGCCTCAAGAATGGTGGAAAACGAGTAGGAGTCGCCTGGGGTTCGTTCTTTAGCTCTAAAAGTCAAAAAGTGCATAATTAGGTCGTTTAGGGGTTTATTAACGACCTTAAGTCGGGTCGAGCCCGCCACAACGACCCTGTCAGAGTGACCAAAATCTCCGCCAAGGTGGGTTGCACGAAATATAGAGCTATTTAAAGGATTCCAAAATCCCCAATTTACAACATACCTCTAACCCACGATGCTTAGAACATACCCTTCACGCTAAGATTGATTTCAGGAGTTCTACTCGCCCGAATTCAATTCCATAAAGTCGTACGGATTCCTTAACGAGTTATCTAACCACTCATATAACCAGAATTATAAATAATCACCGATTGTTACCAATTTTTTCTACACCTTAAAGACTCCAATTTCATCCAATTCTTGATTAGATTGGGAAAATCCAAATATTACGAAAAAGTTTTCCGGCCCTAAATTCCCCCGTTGGCATTTCTATAACGACGGAAACCGTTCATTACAATAGATACCAATTTACCCATCACTCATTCCCGAGTGGCAAAACTTAGGAAAATAGGCTAAGGAAGGAATGAAGTAGTATCTGAATCGCCGAACAATTGGGGATACTTGTCTCGCATGTGTCTCTCGGTTTCCCAAGTAGCTTCCTCAACTGGATGATGCTTCCATTGAACTTTCACATACTTAATCTCCTTGGTCCTCAACTTACGCACATCACGATCAAGAATTGCAATCGGTTCCTCATCATATTGGAGGTCTTTGTCTAACACAATTGAGTCCCACTTTATGATATAATTCCCGTCACCATGATATCTATTCAACATGGATACATGAAATACCGGATGAACTCCCGATAACTTAGGAGGTAAAGCCAATCTATACGCTACCGGTCCCACACATTTAAGAATCTTAAATGGACCAATGTATCGCGGACTTAGCTTACCTTTCTTACCAAGTCTCTTCACCCCTTTCATGGGTGATACCTTAAGAAAAACATTTTCGACGGTTTGAAATGCCATGTTTCTCACTTTATGATCCGCATACTTCTTCTGTTTACTCTGGGCTACTAAAAGTTTAGCTTGAATACGCCTCACCTTCTCTTGAGCATCCTTCAATCAACCCCCAAAGGTTTCACATCGCCAGCCTTAAACCATCATATGGGTGATCTACATCCCCTTCCATGGAGTGCCTCAAATAGTGCCATATCTATACTGGAGTGATAACTATTATTATAAGAAAATTCACACAAAGGTAAGAACTTATCCCAATGCCCTCCAAAATCAATCACACATTCCCTCAACATGTCTTTCAATACTTGAATAGTCCTCTCTGAAGGTTCATCCGTCCGTGGATGAAAGACTGTACTAAAAGTGAGTTGGGTGCCCAATTCATCATGTAATTTCCTCCAAAACTTGGATGTGAATTGGGTACCACGGTCTGAGATGATAGAGAGGGGCACCCCATGCAACCTCACTATCTCTTTCACATACACCTTAGCCAATTGTTCAGCATTATAATCTATTCTTATCGGAATAAAATAGGCTGACTTAGTCAATCAATCAACCACTACCCAAATAGAATCAAACTTCCCCAAAGTCTTGGGAAGACCAACCACGAAATCCATGGCTATCCTCTCCCACTTTCATTCCGGAATTGACATTCTTTAAAGCAAACCTACAGGCCTTTGGTGTTCATATTTCACTTGTTGACAATTTTGACACTTCGCCACAAACTCTGCTATGTCATTCTTTATGCCCGACCATCAATAAATTTGCTTCAAATCTCGATACATCTTGGTGATACCCGGGTGAATAGAATATCACGAACCATGAGACTCTGCCAATAATTTCTCAATCAAGTCATCTACTTTAGGGACACATATTCTCCCTTTAAAATTGAGCACACCATCCGCATCAAGACTGGTCTTTTGTGCCTTACCAATCGCAGTCTTCTTTCTAAGCTCCTCCAAATTTTTATCTTCAAATTGTTTGGCCTTGATCTCATCAATGAATGTGGCCCTCACTTCAATACTAGCTAACACCCCACCTCTTTCTGAGATGCCCAACCACATGAATTTAGACTTTAAGGTCTGAATTTCCTTAGCCAAAGTTCGCTTGGTTACACTTAAGCAAGCTACACGACGTATACTCACCGCCTTCCGACTCAAAGCGTCTGCCACTACATAAGCCTTACCCATATGGTATTGAATGGTGACATTATAATCTTTAAGTAACTCCATCCGCCTTCGATGTCTCAAATTCAGATCCTTTTGAGTGAACACATGCTGCAAACTATAACGATCAGTAAATACCTCACATTTAACACCATAGAGGTAATGTCGCCATATCTTAAGAGCAAATACTACTGTTGCCAACTCCAAATCATGTGTTGGATAATTTCTCTCATGCACCTTCAATTGGCGCGATGCATAGGCTATAACATTTTTATCCTGCATTAACACCGCGCCCAACCCAGAATGAGAAGCATAACAATAAACTATAAAATCCTTACCTTCCACCGGTAACGCTAGAATATATGCGGTAGTCAAGACAATCTTGAGCTTTTGGAAGCTCTCCTCACATTTTTCAGTCCATTTAAATGGTATCTTTTTTTTGGTCAAATTAGTCAAGTGCGTGGCGATAGAAGCAATGTTCTTCACAAATCAACGATAATAGCTAGCGAGCCCCATAAAACTCCTAACTTCCATCACGGAGCTAGGCCGAACCCAATTCTTAACCGTTTCAATCTTTTGGGGATCTACCATTACCCCTTCTTTTGAAACTACATGTCCCAAAAATGCTAGCGAAGTCAATCAAAATTTACACTTAGAAAATTTAGCATACAACCTTTGTTTCCCAAGAATGCCCAAAACAATACGAAGATGGTTGACATGTTCTTCCTCACTTTTTGAAGAGACCAAAATATCATCAATAAAGACTATGACGAAAGAATCAAGAAATGGCTTAAATATCCTACTAATTAAACTCATAAAAGCTGCAGGCGCATTAGTCAAACCAAAGGACATAACTAGGAATTCATAGTGCCCATATCGAGTCCTAAACGCCGTCTTGGGCACATCCTCAGGCATAATATTTAATTGATGGTAACCAGACCTTAGATCAATCTTAGAGAAAACTGATGCACCTTGTAATTGGTCAAAAATATCATATATTCGAGGCAAATGATACTTGTTTTGAATAGTGACACTATTCAATTGCCGGTAATCTATACACATTCTCATACTACCATCATTTTCTTAACAAACAAAACTGGGGCACCCCATAGGGAAGCACTAGGTCGAATAAATCTCTTATCAAGAAGCTCTTGGATTTGAGCCTTAAGCTCTCTTAATTCCTCCGGAGCCATACGATATGGAGGAATAGAAATGAGGCGCGTACCAGGCTCTAAATCAATGCAGAAATCTATATCTCTATCCGGAGGCATACCAGGCAAGTCACTAGGAAACACTTCTCTAAATTCTGACACCACAGGAATAGACCCAATGGATGGAGCCTCAATATCAACATCTCTAATATGAGCCAAATAAGCCAAACAACCCTGCACTATTAATTTCTTAACCCGAATAAAGGATATGATCTTAGTTCGCTTAAGCTTGTACACCCCTTCCCACTTTAATTTTCCCCTTCCCAAAATTTCTAGAGTTACGAACTTAGTATTACAATTAAGCACAACATAATAGGGGCCAACCAAGTCATACCTAAGATTATGTCAAAGTCAGTCATATCCAAAATCACAAAATCATCCCAAGTCTGAAAACCCATAAACAAAATAGGACAAGCACGATAGACATGGGTAACTATGACTGACTCTCCAACTAGGGTAGAAACATGGATAGGGGCATCAAGTATCTCACAGATCATATCAAACATTGAGGCAAAACGTACGGATACATAAGAATAAGTAGCACCGGGATCAAATAATATATTTGCCATTCGGTCACAGACAAGAATAGTACATGTGATCACTGCGTCAGACACCTCTACCTCATTGTTGCCCAGAAATACATAACATTGACCCTTATAATCTTGACGAGCCACTTCCCTGCATGGTTATGCGTTACCCCTGCCTATATTACCATTTCCTCTTCCTCCATGACCTCGTTGATTACCTCCTCGCCCACCTTGTGGACGTCCTCTACCATTATTACCATTCCCCGAGGGACCACTGCTCTAGACTACTGTTGCACAGAATCTAACACACTTGGGTGGGGACAATCTCTACTCATATGTCCAGGTTCACCACAGTTGTAGCAAGTACGATTAAAAGATGGTCTGCCGCCCGTCGAAGGTGTGAATCCCTGGCTATCCTGAAATTTATGAGACGGACTTTCCGAGTAACTACCTACAGAGGCGGGCATAGCGAACTGAATTAGTTTGGCTACAAACGTTAGCCTTCCGGACCCCTTGGAATAAGAACCTTAAAAGTTACCCGAGTTCTTGGACCTTTTTGCTCATGCCTTAGCTTGACCGTCTTGCCTCACCTCCTCCACTTTCTTAACATAGTCTGTCACCTTATTAAAGCTCCTCCTTGCAGAAGTCATATGAACAGATAATACTTGTAACTCAGAATTTAGCCCCCTAATAAATAACCGGATTCTCTATTCCTCAATCGTCACAAATTGAGTAGCATATCTAGACAAAGCATGGAAGTTGGCCTCATAAGCAGCTACAATCATACTACCTTGCTCCAAAGCCATGAACTCATCCTTCTTGCGATCCCTCAAAGTCCTAGGCACATACTTTTTCTAGAAACAGAGCATGGAATTGGGTCCAAGTAAGTGGAGGTAAAGTAGAAGATTTGCATTCCATATAAGCTTTCCACCACTTCTTTGCCTCACCTTGAAATTGAAAGGACACAAACTCAACCCCATTCTGATGGACAATTCCCAACTTATGAAGCCTCTCATAGCAATCTAAGATAAACTCATAAGCATCCTCATTCCCAGAACCAAGAAACACAGAAGGCTTTAGCTTCAGAAACTTAGTCAACATTTTATGCTCATTACCAGTCATAATAGAACCCAATAAAGGACGGAAGAAAGCATCATTACCTCCAGTCCCACCTACTTTGGACGCAGTGCTAGTAACATGAGGGTTAGTAGGAGCTTGAGCAGAAGGAAACAGTCCAGGACCAACCAACCCTTTCAAGAATGACATGATCTGTTGAGCTAACACTAGGTCTATGGGGGGAACATCGGTAGTCTCAGCCTGCACCTCTTCCTCTTGTCCCACATCCTCAATATTTTCAACATCAACATTCTCCTCTTCAATCTCTTCATGATGCGCATAAGGGTTCTTATTCACATGAGCATTCTCAACAGGAGCTCCATTTCCAGTAGGCGCTACTCTTCCACAGCCTCTACCCCTAGCTTTTCCTCTACCCCTATCTCGACTGTGACCTCTCGCTGCAGATTCCTCAGCTGGAGCATTGACGGGAGCTATGGGCCTAACGTCGTTGAATTTAGTATTAGCCATCTGCGAACAGAAAAGTGAAGGAGGTTAGATACCAATTTGAATTGCCAGATACCAATTGGAATCAAGTCATAGCACAAAAGGAGACTAGAGAAAACAAAGAGATTTTCTAAAGTCCTATAGCCTCTCGAAGAAAAGTAAAGGCGTCCTCATACCATTCCGCGAGACTCTACTAGACTCATTTTGGTACAACGAGATCAATGAACCTATGCTCTGATACCAAATTTGTCACGACCCAGACCGTTGTGATTGACACCCACACTAACTCTCCGGTGGGAGAACTACTACTACAACTCAAACCAAGCAACTAAACCAAAACTAAGGCATTTAACTACAGAAAAACAGGAAAATACTAAGGTAAGAAATAGAGTTCCCATACACTCTAACAAAAGTCTAACAATATTAAACTAACAATGCGGAAGTAATGCCTAGAACCTGAAAGTCAATGTACCAAAACATCTAAAGTTCAACAAGTCTAACAAGAAGGGATACAACCCAAAACTAATGAACTAATAACTAACTAGAGAAGTTTAAGTCCGAAATGTTGACATAGACTAAAGGAGAACTCATGGCAGCCTGAAAGAACTGGCTTACCCTTGAATTCAAAGCAATCACTGATCTTCTAGACGAGGTCTATCAATAGACGCCTGAAGATTCCATGTACTCAACAAAGAAAGAGCAAGTGCAGTATCAGTACACAACCACAATGTACTGATATGATCACGTGGCTATCCCACTAAGTGCAACATACGTAAGTCAATACAACAATATAATCCCATGCACATATCGAACATATACAATATCATCAACATATACGAACAATGAACAACTTCACATTTTCTCAAGATACACCATTATGACAAGTATTGGTCCTCTCATTGAACCCAAATCCAAAAAGTTAGCATACCGAAATGTGGTACCTGATCCAATAATTATGCTGGAACGTGGCAACCGATCCCATAATTATACCGGAACGTGGCAATCGATTCAAGTTAGTTATGCCGGAACGTGGCAACCAATCCATTCAACACACCACAATCACAATCACAAGTATATCCTCAAGATCATACAATTAAGTCATGATTTCATGGTAACCATCATTCATCTATATTTTTTACAACAAGTGTGATCAATAATGCAACATTCATATACATACATGTATCATAATGAAGCAAGAACAAACATACATCACACAATCATAGAATTACAACCATTACCTATCTTGAAATAAATTTGAAACCCTAAGAAACTTGATCTTTCCCTTTCCAAATTCGTTCCACTTGTTCTTGGTCTACAAACAATCAATATAATATGAGAATCAATAAACAATCACTAATTACCCGAATTACTAATAATTCTATGAACCCTAGATTAAACCCATGATCCCCATTATAGAATCTATAACAAAACCCTCCCCCATCAATATTCACCCATTCTATTACGTTCTACGGATTGAAAAATGGATTCGGGGAGTGAAAAGTTTACCTTTAGCCTCAAGAATGGTGGAAAATGAGTAGGAGTCGCCTGGGGTTCGTTCTTTAGCTTTAAAAGTCAAAAAGTGCATAATTAGGTCGTTTAGGGGTTTATTAACGACCTTAACTCGTGTCGAGCCCGCCACAGCAGCCCTCAACCTGCTGTAGCGGCTCTGCCAGAGCGACCAAAATCCCCGCCAAGGCGGGTTGCACGAAACAGAGAGCTATTTACAGAATTTCAAAATTCCCATTTCATAACACACCTCTAAACCACGACGCTCAGAACATACCCTTCACGCTAAAATCAATTTTGGGAGTTCTACTAGCCTGAATTTTTTCCGTAAAGTCATACGAATTCCTTAACGAGTTATGTAACCACTCATATCACCAAAATTATAAATAAATCACCTGATTATTACCAGATTTCCCTACACTTTAAAGACTCCGATTTTTTCCTAATCTGGACTACGTTGGGAAAATCCAAATACTACAAAAAAGTTTTGTGGCCCCAAATTCCCCCTGTTGACATTTCTATAATGATGAAAACAGGTCGTTACATAATATATATATATATATATAATATTTTTTTAAAAAAATTCACAGCTCACGGGCTGGCCTCTGAGGCTTGCGGGTTAGGCCTACGAGGCTAGTGGGTCAAATGAGGCTGGGCTAAAAAGCCTCGTTCCTAAATGGGCTGAAAAATTATGCCTAACCCCATTTAATTCAAGGGTTGGGTTGGGCCGATCTAGCGGGGCAAGCCCATTTTGATAGCTTTAACTATACGAGATGGTATAATACTGTATTTCAAACATAGTACTTCTTGTTGTACCCTACTTAAACGTAATTCTGTAAATATTTCCTTCTTGACCAAAAAGTGTGTAAAATCTATTTATCCTGATTGAAGTGATACATTTTGCTTTTCGAGATCCAAATTTTATAATTTTTGATCAAGATAAATATTTGACGTAAGACAAATCACCACTTTTAATACTTTTCATATACAATTTCTTAATATGTATTTTTTTAATTGATCAAATTCAAGCTAACTTCAAATTAAAGTTAAAATATAGCGTTCTTGTCAAAAATAAATAAGCAAATAAATATCTTGAGATGTCTATTTGACTTATGTGTTAGATTACTATTGGGTGTACTATTATACAAATGATATGCGTGACGCACACCAGACAGAGAACAATAAAGCCAAAGCTTCTCCCCCAATTTATTTTCACAAATCTAAATCCCCAAACTTAGTATACAGGAGCTAGGGTTTTCTTCAAGATTTCTACTTTATTCCTTTTCTCTCTTTGTGTTATATATCAAATTCGTTTTCTTTTTGGATTGTGAATTGTTCTTTACAGTGTAGAGAGAAGAAAAGATGGAGGATGCTTATTGGAATCATCAACCACAACTTTCTCAATCTGCTGGATTGCTCAATCAACCGCACCCTGAATACGGTATGAACACGTTCTGTGTTTTTTTGGTAGATTATATATTTTGTTAGGAGGCGAAATAATTTATTTTCTTTATAATTGTCCATGTCGTTTGAAATTGAATTGTAATTATCACTTAAATTGCTAAAAATTATGGAATCCTTAAAACCATTTTTAATTTTTTCAGTCATTGAGAACTACATTTAGACATTTGAAATAATTCCAATTGTAGACTGATGACTGATGAGATTTAGAAGAAAGAGAAATTCATTGAAGGTTAGATGGAAATATTTTTGTAGGATGTGTTAGATTTTATGAACTCTGGAAAGAGTAGAGAAGCTAAGTTCAAGTGAACATAAATTCATTTTCCACGTATAAGTCAGTGATTGATTTAGAATTTTCATGAAGGAGCTTTGAAAACTGTAAATGTAGTGCCTAAAATTTATACTTGAAATCTCAAGGTGAATTTTGAACCCCCTTAACCATTGAACCGACCTCTACTGTTGTGTTTACGAGAGTCAAAATCTATATATGTGCCTAAAATTAAATTAATTACCATATATATATTGGGTAAACTTTAGCCGAGGGGATTCATGTGAACACCCTCCCACCCCTAGATTCGCCCATGATGTAAATTTTTTGAATAGGGATGAGAATAGGGTGGGTGAAGCCTTACCTTTCTACATATTCAACCCATCCTGCCCCGTTTGTTTATTTTTTCTATTTTTTTAACTTGCCCTACCCTACCCTATTTAGCCATGTTCCACCCTATTCAGCTTTTTTACTTTTAAGTTTGTAGTTGTGCACTTTATTTCCCTACAAACCAAACCGTCTTACTTATTATCATCCAATGATTTGGGGGCATTGCAAATGTGGTATGTTCTGAGATTTCATTTGTTCTTCTTGGAAGTTGTTTGAAATTTTTTGAATACACAATAAAAATCTAAAAGATACCTCAATATGAAAAATCTAAAAGATACCTCAATAAAAATCTAAAATCTAATTTTTTTTGTCTCTAACCTCCAAATCAAATTCTTGCAACAATAGTATTAAACAAATTAGTCTTGGCTTAGCTTCCTTCTTTGCCATAAGATACCTCAATGGCGCATGATCAATGTGAACAATGACTTTGGTGCCAAGAAAATAGGATCTAAACTTCTTAAACGCGAAGACTACAACAAGCAATTCTTGTTCTGTCACTATGTAGTTTCTTTGAGCAACATTCAGAGCTTTGCTTGTATAATGTATGGGATAAAGAATCTTCTCACTTCTTTGCCCTAACACTACTCCAAGCGCCACTCCACTCGCATCATACATGATTTCAAATGATTGTCCCAAATCCAATGAAATGATGATAGGTACAAAAAATTGCTTCTTTTTGAATCCCTCAAACGCCTTTAAACAGGACTCATCGAAAATAAACGTCATCTCCTTCTCAAGAAACTTGCGTAATGGGTGAGTAATCTTAGATAAATTTTTGATAAATCTGCGATAAAAGTCGGCATATTCCAAAAATCTTTTAACACCCTTTACGAAGATATGAGGGGGTAATTTTTCAATCACCTCGATTTTAACTCGATCCACTTCAATGCATTTGGTTGAGATTCGATGACCCAAAATTATGTCTTCTTTCACCAAGAAGTGTCTCTTTTCTCACTTTAGCACAAGAATGCATTCTTCACATCTTTTTACTACATCACCTAAATGAGTCAAACAATCATCAAACGAGTCTCCTACAATAGAAAAATCATCCATGAAAATTTCAATGGTGTCTTTCACCATGTTTGAGAAGCTGGACATCATGCAACGTTGAAAAGTCACTGGTGCATTAGACAACCCAAATGACATCCTATTGAAAGCAAACGTCTCATATGGACAAGTGAAAGTAGTCTTAGGCTATAGAAATCTGAATACCTATCGAAAAAACAATATCTCATTTACCAGTAATACGATCTAACATATGATCCATGAACGACATTGAGATAGTCGATACATACTCTCCAACCAGTGACTGGCCTCATATGAATAAACTCATTCTTTGCATTTGAAACCACAATGATTCCTTCCTTTTTAGGCACACATTGAACATGGCTTACCCATTTACTGTCAGCAATCGAATAAACTATTCCAGCATCTAACCACTTGATAATTTCCTTCTTGACGACTTCTTACATAGGTAGATTTAGTATCCTTTGGTGCTCAATTCTCAATTTACAATCATGAATGAGTGGAATTTTATGAGAACATATGCCCGATGAAATGCATATGATGTAAATAATACTCCATCTGATAACCCTTTTGAAACATCTCAACATAAATGTCAAAGCTTCTACATGCCCTTCGGTTAAATCTGTAGCAATGATGACCGATAAAATATTATTTTGACCCATAAACACATACCTCAAGTGAGATGGAGATCTTTGAGTTCCAACTTCAGAGGTTCATCAATGGATGATTTTGTAGGTGTGGTCTCTCTATTCTTAAAATTCAGATCTAGTTTATTTGGTGCATAACTGAACTCTCCCAACCCATAAAGTGCATTTATCTATCATCTGGTCATACTCCTGAATGTGTTCTCCATCAAAATTTATAACCACTGCTGCTAGTGTTTCTTCAATGGACACTTCATATTGCTTTCCAATAGTCAAGTTTACGACAAACACCACTTTGAGATCACTTTTAATGCTTCATTGACTGATAGATGTTGAAAGTTACCTCTTTATTATCTAACCTGAACTTCATCCCTCCTTTATCTATATCAACTAGAGCACTCCCGATTGCAATCCCTCCTTTCTCTATATCAACTAGAGCACGCCCGGTTGCAAGAAATGGTCTTCCTAAGATGATGGACACTTCAAAATCAACCTCGGAGTACAAAATCACAAAGTTCACGGAATGTGAAAGCTTTAACCTTAACTAGAACATCATGAAGGATACCAATTGATTTCTTTACTGTGCAATCTGTCATAAGTAGCCCAATTGCATTCGATTTGGGGACTTCTAAACCCAACTTTCTGACTGTTGATAAATGCATTGAGTTTATGCTAACACCAAAATCACATTGAGCTTCAGCAAAACGTAATGCACCAATTCTACATGGAATTATGAAAGCTACTGGATCCTTTTTTTTCTGCACGAACGATCTTGTGGCTATGACACTATAATGTTGTAAGTTATCAGTCTCTTCAAAACTAGCATCCCTCTTCATAGTCACTTGATCCTTCATGAATTTTGTAAACCTGACATTTGTTCTAGAGCTTCAATTAAATGGACGCTGATTGAGAGTTTCTTCAACATCGAGATGAACTTGTGATATTTACCTTTCTCAATTTTCTTGACTTATCTTTAAGGAAAAATGAGATGAGGTCTAGGCATAGGAATTATCTTTTGAGTGGCTTCATTTTTTCCTTGAGTTGATCCTTTGGTTCCCCCCACATGTTCAAATTCAGTATCTTTGGGTTCCCTTGGACTTTCCACCTCTCTTGGAATAAGAGGATCCATGGTTTATTTTCCTCTTCGTGTAGTGACTGTCATGCAATGTCCATCATTCTTTGGATTTTGGACTGTATTGCTCAAAAGTGTACCTTTCTATTATAGATTTAGGGATGGGAAAATCTGACCGAACTACTGTTCGATCTTCTTGGTGAATGGTGCATGTTATTCTACTTTCTGACTCACTCTTGATGAATTGAGGTGTGATTCCTTAAGGTTATATACAGATGAGTCGAACCTTTTTATCATTGTGGCCATCATGTCTTCAAGAATTGCAAAACCTAATCCTCCACCTCCATTCCGTAGTGGAACATATGCACCACTCTTATATGTTTTGTTATTATCTTTCCTTGCCTAATCACCTTCTCTATCTTAACCCTGATTTCGATCATTATACCCATTCCAGTTATAGTTGTTATCACGATTGTAGTTCCCATCCCGATTATAGTAGTTGTCATGAATGTATTCGTATTATCGATTGAAATTTCTCTCTCAATGTAGTTCCAAACTTGATTCTCTTGACCTTGGCGTCAAGAATATCGATTGAAAGCTTAGGTGTTAATACGAAACCCCCGTCTAATCATTCATATAGTAAGTATCTTTTTCATACCCATAATCATCTTGTGGTGGTGCTCTATATGTGTAGTTGACTGCAGTGACCTTTTCTACACCGTGCCCTAAATTTGAACACCAAGCCAACCTCCATTCTTAATTATGCCATCTCTTGATGCATATCCTTTGTTTCTTGGTTTGAGTTTGATTAGCCTTTACTGCAAAAGTACTCCTTAAAGTTTCAATACCTCTAGTAGACCATGCTTTATTTGTTATGGCAACCTCTTAAAGTTTCTCTGCAGCTTACTTAAATGAGTTCCTATGAATGATCTTCTCGTGATAATGTCCCCACTACTTTTTCATTGTTATCCAATGCTCTATAAAATATCTCCATAAGTGAATCATAATTTATTTTGTGGTTGGATACACTTCTCAGGTAGCCTATAAATCATTCTCATGCAACACTTATCGACTCTCCAGGTGTCTACTCAAAGTTGTTGATTTTATCCTTCAACCTCAATTTCTTTGATAACTAGTAGTATTTATCTATGATCTCAGTACAAGTTGTGATTGAGTTTTGTAAAATCTTAGATAGCCACACAGTTATATCTCCATTTAGTGATAATGGGAACACACGCAACCCGATGACATCCATATCAAAGTCTGTCCTATCCACACTACTCTGAAAAATGCTGACAACTTGGCTAAGATGGGGATATGAGTGTTCGGATGACAGACCAGTGAATAATCCTCTAGATATAAGCATTTGCATTAAGCTGCTAGTGACAACAAACTTTGTTCCAACTGGCAATGTAGGAAACACAATGACACCCGACGTCCCAATAATATTATGATCAACCCTATAGTTGTTTCGCACACCACCTTGTGGTCTCTATCTAGTTGGAGGTTAATTTATCACTATCGTTTGGTTGTTTTGGTTATTTCATAGTACCTCTTCTCTGTGTGGAAGATTTTGATGCTCAATCTCTTGTTCCATTCTGGATCATTTTACATTCTCTGCTAGATTTTAATGCTCATCGGTGTTATTCATAAGATGAAGAGCTATTTGAATTTCAAGATTGAACGACATCAGGGTAATGCCTTGACACCAACTTAAATTCTTGCAATAATAGTACCCGACGAATCAATCTTAGCTTAGAATCCTTCTTTGCTATAAAATACCTCAATGTTGCATGATCAGTGTGAATAATGATTTTAGTGCCAAACAAATAGAATGTAAACTTCTCAAACGTGAAACTACAACAAGTAATTTTTGTTTAGTCACTGTGTAGTTTCTTTGAGCAATATTCAAAGCTTTGCTTGCATAATATATGGGATGCATAATCTTCTCACGTCTTTGCCTTAACACTACGCCAAACACCTCTCTACTCGCATCGCACATAACTTCGAATGGTTGTCCCCAATCCAATGAAATGATGATAGGTACAAAAATCAGCTTCTCTTTCAATCTCTCAAACGCCTTAAGACATGCCTCATTAGAAATAAACTTCATCCCATTCTCAAGCAACTTGCATAATGGGTGAGCGATCTTAGATAAATCTTTGATAAATCTATGATAAAAGTTAGCATATCCCAGAAGCATCTAACTCCCTTCATATAGATAGGTGGGGGGAAATTTTCAATCATCTTGATTTTAGCTCGATCAATTTCAATGCCTTTGTTGGTGATCCGATGGCCAAGAATTATTCTTTCTTTCACCATGAAGTGACACTTTTCCTAGTTTAACACAAGATTGCAGTCTTCATATCTTTTTACTACATTATCTAGATGAGCCAAAAAATCATCAAACGAGTCTCCTACAATAGAAAAATCATCCATGAAAACTTCAATTATGTCTTCCACCTTGTCTAAGAAGTTGGACATCATGCAATGTTGAAAAGTCACCGGTGCATTACACAACTCGAATGACATCCTCTTGAAAGCAAACATCCTATATGGGCAAGTAAATGTGGTCTTCTCTTGATCTTCAGAGGCTATAGAAATCTGATTGTAGTTTGAATACCTATCTAAAAAATTTAAAAAATAGTACCATCCTTTTACCAGCAAGATCATCTAACATTTGATCCATGAATGAAATGATCTTTCTCTATCCATGCATTCAACTTGTGATAGTCCATGCATATTTTTCAACCACTGACTGGCCTCATAGGAATGTATTCATTTTTTTGTGTTTGGAACCACAATGATTCCTCATTTCTTAAGCACACATTGAAAAAAGGCTTACCTATTTACTGTCAGCAATTGGATAAACCACTCCAACATCTAACCATTTAATAATTTTCCTCTTGACGACTTTTTACATAGGTGGATTTAGTCTCCTTTGGTGCTCAATGCTCGATTTATAATCATGCATGAGTTGAATTGTATGAGAACATATTCCCAGTGGAATGCCTATGATATCAGTAATAGTCCATCCAATCACCCTCTTGAAGCGTCTCAACACAGATGTCAATGCCTCTACTTCCCATTCAGTTAAATCTGCAGTAATGATGACTGATAAAGTATTGTTTTGACCCAGAAACATATACCTTAGTGAGATGAGAGAGCTTTTAGTTCCAACTTTGGAGGTTCATTAATGGATGATTTTGTATGCGGGGTCTCTCTATTCTTCATATCCAAATTTAGTTTCTTTGGTATATAACTAAACTTCCGCAACCCATCAAGTGTATTTACCATCTAGTCATACTCTTCAATGTGTTCTCTATCGAAATTCATAATCACCGCCACTAGCGCCTCAATGCCTAGTCTTTATTCAATTGACACTTTAAATAGCTTTTCAATAGTCAAATTTATGACGGAAACCACTTTGAGATCACTTTGATGCTTTATCGACTAACAAATGTTGAAAGTTACCTCTTCAATATCCAACCTGAACTTCATCTGTCCTTTCTTTATATCAAGTAGAGCACACCCATTTACAAAGAATGGTCTCCCCAAGATGACGGGTACTTCAAAATCAACCCCGTACTCCAAAATCACAAAGTTCACAAGGAATATGAAAGCTTTAACCTTAACTAGAACATCGTGAAGGAGACCAATTGATTTCTTTACAGTGAGATCAACCAAAAATAACCGTATTGCAGTCAGTTTGGGGGCTCCTAAACCCAACTTTCTGAACACTGATAAAAACATCAAGTTTATGCTAGCATCACAATCACATAGAGCTATAACAAAACGTAATGTGCCAATTGTACATGGAATTATGAAAGGTCCAGGATCCTCTTTCTTCTACACAAATGATCTGAAGGCTGTGGCACTATAGTGTAGCAACTCATCATCCCCTTAAAAACTACCATCCCTCTTCTTAGTCACTAGATTTTTTATGAACTTTGCATAGCCCGACATTTGTTCTAGAGCTTCAATTAGATGGACGTTGACAGAGAGTTTCTTCAGCATCGAGATGAACTCGCGATATTTACCTTCCTTAGTTTCTTGACTAATCTTTGAGGAAAGGGGGAGGAGGTCTAGGAATGGAAATTATATTTTGGTTGGTTTCCTTTTCTTACTCGAGTTGATCCTTTGGTTCCCCTACATGTTTAACTTCAGTATCTTTAGGTTCCTTTGAACTTTCCACCTTTATTGGCATAGGAAGATCTATAGTTTGTTTGCTACCTTGGGTAGTGACTGACATGCAATACCTATTTTTCTTTAGATTTTAAATTGCATTACTCGAAAATGTATCTTTCTGTTATGGATTTAGAGATGAGGAAATCTAACCCAACTGTTGTTCGATCTGCTTGATGGATGTACTATATGATTCTACTTTGTCACTCACTCTTGATAGATCATTGTGTAATTCCTTGAAGTTATTATCAGATGAGTTAAACTTTTTTTTTATCATTATGGCCATCATGTCTTCAAGTCTTGCAAATCCTAATCCTCCATCTCTATTCCCCGATGAAACTTATGCACCACTGTTGTTAGTTCTTGTTATTATCTTTCATTGCCTAATTACCTTCTCTATGTTGACCCTAATTTTTGTCATTGTATCTATTTCGATTGTAGTTGTTATCTCGATTGTAGTTTTCGTCCTGATTGTAGTTGTTGTCGCGATTGTATTAGCCTTATTGATTGAAATTATTCTCTCGATTATAGTTTCAACCTTGATTCCCTTAACCTTGGCACCAAGAATAATGATTGGAAGCTTGAGCGTTGGTCCGGAAACCTCCGTCTGATCATGCACATAGTAAGCATTTTTTTCATATCCATAATCATCCCTTGGTGGTGCTCTATTTTGGTAGTTGACCGCATTGACCTTTTCTGCATCGTGTCCTAAATGTTTCAACACCAAGCCAACATTCGTTCTTAATTGTGCCACCTTTTGACGCATATCCTCAGATGCTTGGTTTGAGTGTTGGTTAGCCTTTATTGCAAAAGTACTCCTTGAAGTTTCAGTACCTCTAGTAGACCATGTTTTATTTATTTTACAACCTTTTCAGGTTTCTTCACAACTTACTCAAATGAGTTTCTCATGAATGTTCCTCCCTTGATAGTGTCCACCGCTGCTTTTTCATTGTCATATAATGCTCTTTAGAATATCTCCATAAGTTACTCATCATCTATTCTGTGATTAGGTATACTTTTTATGTAGCTTGTAAATCGTTCCCATGCAACACTTATCGACTCTCCAGGTGTCTACTCAAAGTTTTTGATTTTATCCTTCAACCTCAACTTCTTTGATAACTAGAAGTACTTATCAATGAATGCCAGATGCTGATGCATCTCATTCTAAGTTGTGATTGAGTTGTATGAAAGCTCAGATAGTCACACAGTTACATCTCCAGTTAGTGATAATGGGAACACATGCAACCCGATAACATCCATATCTAAGTATTGCCTACCCACACTTCTTTGACAAACACTGACAACTTTGCTAAGATGGGCATATGGATCTTCGGGTGTAAGGAAATGAACAATCCTTTTAGTTGTAAGCATTTACATTAAGCTGCTAGTGACAACGACTTTGATCCAACTAGCAGTGGAGGTAACACGATGACACCCGACGTCCCAATAACATTATGATCAACCCTATAGTTGTTCTACACACCACATTATGGTCTCTATATGGTTGAATGTTGATTTCTCGCTATCAATTGGTTGTTTTGGTTATTTCCTGGTACCTCTTCTCCGTGTGGAAGATTTTTATGCTCAATTTCTTCTTCCAATCCTACTCGTTCTGCGTTCTCTGCTAGATTTTGATGCTTAACAGTGTTAGTCATAAGCCGAAGAGCTTTTTGAATTTTAGGATTGAATGGAATCAGGGAAATGCCTTGACTCCGCGTATTTGACATACACTATAACTTATCATGTATGAACAAAAACAAAAATAAAAATGTAAATCAGGAAAAAATAACTAATAGTACAATTACACAATTAGTCTAATCTAAAATCCTTATTCCCCGACATCGTTGCCAAAATTTAGTACGCCCAAATAACACCTTAAAAAGAATTATAAAACAATCGTTGTTCAAATAAAGAACCTAACAAAGGTTAGGATCGATCCCACAAAATATGAGGTCTAGACTTAGCTTAATTGTTTGTTAATTATACTTTTAGTCGAGTTATTTCCTTGATGGGGGGGGGGGTTAAGTGACAAAATATTAATTGATTGATTTTAAGTAACAAGTATCAAAGTAAGCAGGATTTATGTTTGAAAGAATCAACAGAAGATGAAACTAGGGTATTTGTTTTCCCTACAAGTCCTTAACTCAGTAAACCTTATAGTAGTAACCTTGTATAGTGTTTAGCATGCAAGATCGGTAAGTTAGATATCACCTAAATGGTTGGTCCCACAAATAAGTGAATTTCACCACGCAACTTAGTCCGTCTATGTTGCTTTACTAACCCTTACCCTTGACCCTAGATTAGCTATCCTTTCGTCAGTTCAAGATATTAGATGGGGGTTGGTAGCCTCTAAACTCTGTTGTATAATCTATTTTCCCATTCATTACCCCTTGGTCTGACGAGTAGGAATACGATGAGTTCTAACACATGTATCCATTAAAAAACAATCAAAGTGAAGAGAAAAAAAATGTATGCATGAATACTATTCAATAATTACTAGTTATTAGGTATACTTTGTTAGTTCCTCATGGTTCCCACAATCCTAGTTGTGGAATTAGCTACTCATGCTTGGATGATCACAATTCATATTAATTTGGTTAAGATAAATCATGAACTTATAATTAAAATAGTTGAATTCCAGAATCTTGAATTGAAGTTGCAAAGTAACGTTAAAGATCAATGATATAATATAAACCAAAGGATTCAAGAATTAAATGTAAAAGTGGTTCACAAGTTAATTCTCAACCACAAAAATCTGAACCCTCGAAAATAAATATAGGAAAAGTATTTATATACATCTAATCCAAAATAAAATAAACTAGGGAAACTAAGGAAAAACAGGATTCGACAACAGTTCCTACGACCCATTATCTACAGACCGTAGGTCCTCCTACGGGTCGTGGAGTCCATCTGTGGAAGGAGTCTTCATATCACATCCTCATGATCCTTTTTACGGATGGTACCTACGGTCAGTAGACCATTGTACGGTCTGGTTTGCTCGCTTCTAGTCTCAATACTGGAACTCAATTCTCTGATGTCTTCTACGGGCCTAGATCTACGGTTCGTAGAAAATCCTACGGCTCGTGGTTCTCTCTAGTAGCTCCACACTTGTCTTCAAAATATGTTGATCCTTTCTACGAGTTCCTCTCTTATGATTCGTAGAAGTTTCTACGGCTCATACATTGACTCGTGGAATCCCAAAAACAACTGCTAACACTGTTTCTTCAATCTCCGCTGCCAAAACCTATTTTAAATGCTCAAAAGACATAGAGAACTCCAATTTTAAAGAATTACAAGTACCGTAAATTCGTGGTACATCATCTTACTCCGGTACAGTTGGAGATAGACATATTGAAAACATCGAAGTGTCTAGTGGTTGTCTTATCATGTCTTATGGTAATAAATATCCTTTTATGTAGTTTCTTTGTGCATGTATTGAAACACAAAAACATCAGGAGACTTGGAGGTTTGTAGAGCATTATCTTGAAAATGGTAAGATTTGGCTCTTAAAAAGTTAGGTTAATCAATTACTTAAGCTTTATGGACAAATTAATCATGGTTTTATTAACTTTTAGAATTAGAAAGGAGTTACATTTTGCATTCACTTTGTTATCTGTTTTGACCATATTTCTTTGCAGTACCAGAAATTCCACAATCTGGGATGCCATCAGCTGATGAAGTGCATCATTACTTAGGAAGGAATGATGATGGTGAAGGACCTCAAGTAGTGGACACACAATCAATTGGATTAGCAGATGATCGCGGTGTACCTCGAGTAATGGACACACAGTCAATCGGATCAGCATATGATCGTTATCTCCAGAGTTTGGTAATCACTGAAGATGACAATGCTCCTACATTTTTCCGTGGGCCAAAGCTAGACAGAGCAGGTGGTGGTGGTGGTATACCTTCCCTTGGTGTTCGTGATACCCTTTCATCGGCTCGTGGGCCAGAGCTAACCAGAGCAGGTGGTGGTGGTAGTATACCTGCCCTTGGTGTTCGTGATCCCCTTCCATCGGCTCGTGGGCCAGAGCTAGCCAGAGCAGGTGGTGGTGGTAGTATACCTGTCCTTGGTGTTTGTGATCCCCTTCCATCGGCTCGTGGGCCAGAGCTAGCACCAGATAGAAGACGGAGGCCTCGTGAAACACTAACTCTCCCTCCTGGTGCTTCTAACACCCTCTACATAGAGGGACTTCCTTCAGACAGCACCAGAAGAGAAGTAGCTCGTATCCTTTGAGATGGCATTGAATGAATTATTATTAATTTTTGAATATATATATCTGTTGCTTGTTCCCTAACTACACTTAAAAAAGATATTTTTCGTCCTTTTATAGGCTACAAAGAAGTGAGACTTGTTAAAAGGGACTCAAAATATGTAAGTTGATGTTTATGCCTTTTCTATTAGTATAGTAAGTATATATATGTGTTTTGATAAAAAAAACTTCATTTTGCAGCCTGCTGAAGATCCTCTTATCATTGGGTTTGTGGATTTCGTAAATCCAGCGTGTGCTGCTACTGCCTTGCGTGCATTGCAAGGTGATTTTCCACTGTCTCGACTTATAAAGAAATTGATATCGCTAATATTTTACATTATAAACTAATCTTACAAGTGGTCTGATCTGCTGTTGAATTTTGTCAGGTTACAAAATGGATGAAGATGGCATCCATTCTACCTACTTGAGGTTGCAGTTCTCCAAGTTTCCAGGTTGGAGGTTTGGTGGTCGTGGAAAGCGATAAATAATATCCACCCGCTTCTTATTTATGTACTGCTCCGTTTGAATTTACTTATTTATTATGTACTGTTACTGGAAACTGCAATTATACAATTGGCTCAACAGTGGGCGCTTGCTTGCCATGGTTACAGTAATATGCATTCTATTGGTATTTGAAGCGGAGTTTTCCGCTTCAACAGCCAGTGAAACTTAGTTTCTGAGACTGTACAACTTGAGTTTTATGTTCTTCTAAAACTTGGATTATGCTATCATTTAAGGTTTGCAAGTTTTCTTTTGTTGTGTATTTGTTAAGCGTTATCCTATAAATGTTTTTTTTGCTGATGTAATTGGAATTTTTGTAATATGGAAGCTAATTAAGTGTGGCAAATGGGGTAGTTTGGGTTGATTTAAGTAAGTTGAATCAATAGATTGGTTATTTCTGTCTTCTGCACAAGTTGGGGCTAAAATGTGTGAGAGTGTTTGGATCCGCTTATTTCAAGTGTTTTTACGTCAAAATAGTTTTAAAGCATTTTTGTAGAGTTCGTATAGATTAAAAATGTGCTTTATAACCACTTGTTTTTAATTAAGCTCAAAAGACAAAATAAGCTAGAACCCATACTGTAGAAATCTTAACTTGTGATTTTTGTCTTACTAGTTCTTAGACACGTGTGTTCCATATTAATTAGTATAAAATTTTCAAAATAATATATATTATACTAAAAATATGTATATATGAGCAACTGATTATCTAAATTAAAGGAAAAAACTAAAACTCAAAATAATGAACAATGAGCCTATCCATATTACTTACAATGTTATTAGATATTATGTGAACTTACAATGAACAACTAAATTTAATTAGTAAGTAAATATTTAGACCCTACATTTTGAGTATATTCATTTTTCTATTATTCCTCCATTAATATGAGTATATTCAATGTATATACATTATACACTTATTATACTTTAAATATACACCGACAATAACTACAAAGTACAAACATTTCCGTTACAGGACTGAAATACTTTCTAAACCGCTAAAATGTTAAGATTATACAAGTCGATTAATATCATTTCTAATTAACTAGTAAATTTAGCCGCGCTACGTGCGGTGTAAAAAATATTTTAATTTTTTTGATTTTCAAATTCAAATAGATTTGATAACAAATTTTAATACTTAAATTTGTAATTTAACTTGATTCATGAATTGATTTTATCGAAAAATAAAAAAATCCTTAAATTAGCACTGGCTAATATCTATTATTTTTTTGGGTTGAATAGTAGCTATTATTTTATGTTAGTTATAATATAATAATTAAGAATTTATGACTTTATTATTCATTTGAATGAGTTCTCAAATTTAAATGTGGTCACCTTTGATATTTTGTAAAAATTTTAAAGTGAGACTTTTAGTCTTTTAAATTTTTTTAAAAATATATCAAAAGAATTAATTCCACCACTATTTTTCGGTTCTCCCTTTTTTCTTATTTTCTTTTTCATTTTTTCATTTTTGCTTATTTAGTTCCAATAAGAAAACACTAACAATTAGCATCGTATCTTAAAAGAATCAAATTAGCTTGTCTTTAACTTTTTTACTAATTTATATTAAAAAAATAGAAACAATTAGCATCGTATCTTAACATAATCAAGTTAGCTTGTCTTTAACTTTTTACTAATTTATGCAAAATGTCAAAAATGATTTCTCTTAATTAATTTTTCTTATATTTTTTATGATAGATATTTTATTGAAAATTTAAAAATAACTTCACAATAATTTCGATTATCTCCCGCCCGCTAAGTGTATCCACAAACACATTTTAATGTTTTTCAAGAATTATTTTTTACGCTAACTTTTATTAATGATCTTGCTCTTATAATTTCATATTATAAAATCCAAATCAATTTTGATCTTTTATATATCTTATTTTGTATCCTCCTTTTTAGAAATAAAAACACTTACATAAAGTAGTCTTTATCGATAGTTTTTGCACTATAAAATTAAAGTAGAGGACAATTAAGCTCAAAACAAATATATTTGGATAGAAATATTATTTTGATGTGATTTAAGATGTCACAAGCTTGAACATTAAGGGGTCGTTTGGTTACTGGTTAGAGTTATGCATGTATTAGTTATGTAGGTATTAGTTATGCAGATATTAGTTATGTATGTATTAGTTATGCAGATATTAGTTATGTAGGTATTAGTTATGCAGATATTAGTTATGTAGGTATTAGTTATGCAGATATTGGTTATGTATGTATTAGTTATGCATATATTGGTTATGTAGGTATTAGTTATGCAGATATTAGTTATGCATGTATTGATTATGTAGGTATTAATTGTACAAATGGATTTAGTTATGCAGAAATTATAATACATATATTATTACTTTTGATTATTTAATTTATTGTAAATTAATATACCTTTTTGTTTTAAAATTGAAAAATTATAAAGCTTGTATCCAAAATAAAATGCAACAGGCCCGGGTCGCGAGGTTGGTTTGTTGGGGGGGGGTAGTTATGGGTTTGTTTTGGGGGTGGGGGGTGGGGGCGGAGGCAATAACGAAACTAAAAAAAATTGAGTTAGGCCAGTCCTTTTTAAAAAAATAATGAATTCTTAACCTTGTGAATTAATATTAATATACATTATTATTTACAAACAAATAATTAAGTAAATAAATTAAGAGTAAATATGTAATTTTATGATTTTAATTCATGTATAACTAATACCCTCATAACTTATTCCACCTTCTACCCTGCTTAAAGTTATAAATAGATTTCTTCATAAGATATGTGAGTATTAGCTATGTAAAATTACAAAAATGCAACCAAACACCACATAAAATCAATACATGAATAACTTTTATACAACATTTGGAGACACACATGAATAATTTTGATTCTATTTACAAACCAAACATGGTATAAAATTAATACATGAATAATCAAGTTATTCATGTATTAACTTTGCCCTTATCCAGTAACCAAACGGCCCCCAAGTAATTGAGGGTTATGAAGGTATAAAGTTGGAAGTTATAGATATTACTAATAAGTATTAATTAAGTATAGAGGTTATAAAAGATGAAGAGGTGTGAGTTTATGATAAAAATTAAATAAAAATAAATAAATAGAAAAAATAAGAAAAAAAGTTTTAAAAAAATACATTTTTTTAATAAATAAAAGTATGTTTAAGTAAAATCGTCCACCATATTTTGTGGTTTAATTGTATTATATGGCATATTTTCTATTTATCTTATTTTAGAAATTTCAAATTAATTAAAAGTCTCTAAATATGCTTCTACTAATAAACATTACTTTTAATAATTACTATAATTTTGAACAATATATTTTGCATCAGAAAGAGATTGTTAGACGAAATTGAATTTCAGATCAGTAAAAATAAGATATACTGACAGTTTTTCAATTTACTAAGCTGATAAGGAACCAATCATCTCTTGTTGCATTGGAGATTTGGCTAAAGAACTATAAACAATCCTTACAATAACAACAACAAAAAAAACATAAAAATAAAGTTAACTAATCAAGCAAAAATATTAAAGAATATTTAGTTATGATTTGAAGACAAAAGATGTATTAAACTACTCATTTAGTTAATTTTATTCGGATATCAAAGAAAAATGATAAAATTTCTACAAGGGTCTGAGAAATTGTAACGACCGGGTTCCGTCGTTATAGAAAAACCAACGGGGAAAATTTTTGGGCCGGAAAACTTTTTTGTAGTAACATGAGATTCCCCAACCTAGTCCAG
>JAJOOS010000437.1:0-58542 GCA_029582725.1 Solanum chiquidenum
AAATTGATCTAATATTATCTGTTGGCATCTATGCTACAAAAAGGCTTAATGGTGCACTTAGTTGGAAGCTAAGTTATTCACCTAAAGGACTAAGGATTTTATGGTGCACGTGAACCCATAGTCTTTCCACAAAACTGGGTACTTTATGTATATATTTTCTAAAATTGATCTAATATTATCTGTTGGCATCTATGCTACAAAAAGGCTTAATGGTGCACTTAGTTGGAAGCTAAGTTATTCACCTAAAGGACTAAGGATTTTATGGTGCACGTGAACCCATAGTCTTTCCACAAAACTGGGTACTTTATGTATATATTTTCTAAAATTGATCTAATATTATCTGTTGGCATCTATGCTACAAAAAGGCTTAATGGTGCACTTAGTTGGAAGCTAAGTTATTCACCTAAAGGACTAAGGATTTTATGGTGCACGTGAACCCATAGTCTTTCCACAAAACTGGGTACTTTATGTATATATTTTCTAAAATTGATCTAATATTATCTGTTGGCATCTATGCTACAAAAAGGCTTAATGGTGCACTTAGTTGGAAGCTAAGTTATTCACCTAAAGGACTAAGGATTAATTCCCACTTTAAGCATTTTTTCCTCCTTTCTTTGAAAGTACACCATGTTCTAGAAATCCTAGATTTGCCTCTGTCAGTAATTAGCAGGAAATCAAGGTTACTTGAAGTGCAATCAGTTTCTATGTTGGAAGCGTTAATGTGAAACCAAGATAATGAAAACAAAGCAAAATGAGTCTTAAAACATTCAAACTAACACTTGATTATCAACATTATTCCTCAGCTCCAGGAGTTAGATCTTCAAAAAAGCAAGATGCTATTAGTCTTCACGACTGAAACTATATTGCAGAAAAGAATGGGCTTATAATCTGATCTGTTTTTGTTAAATTAGGTCTTAGGCCTAACTCACACCCCAAAAGCTAACTCAAAGGGAGGAGGATTGCCCAAGCCTTATAAGGAGTCTACCCATCTCATTAACCACCACTGCGGGACGTTTGTCATTGTTTAACAGTTTTCACCAATGAATTTAAGGTCAGTGGCTATGATGTGTCAGTAGACCAAAATAACTAAGTACACAGCACAAAAACTGTTGTCTATTTGTCTCATATTATGCTCAACATAAGCTCCTAAATATATTGGATCTCAACATGAACAAGAGGGAGACAATAGAGATCTTCATGGGGTCTCCATAGGACCTTAGTCACATCAATGTTCTTTGACTAGTGATGCTGTGCTGTAATTGTAAGTCGTCGTATTTCACCCTGGACCTTAGTCATGTCAATGTCTCTCAAAGTAGCTCCTTCAGATGTAAAACAACTCTAAAGGGCTAAAGTTCACCAACTTGAGTTTCTTTTCCTTTTCTTTTTTTAATTTATACCACCTTGATGCCCCAACTTGGGTTACACCAATTTGAGTTCATTTGAAACTTAGACCAACAGTCTACCATGATGGTGCCTTAGACCAACCAAGATTCTACAATAATAGCTCTCAGTTATATGGCAGTTAAAACGTGATCAACTTCTATAAAAGCCAGTTACCAGCTGAAGCTCCGGTAATCAAATGATATACAAGAAAAAAAAACTAAATCAAAAAGTGAAAACCTATGTTGCACAGAATCTTCAAAATCCTTGCCACACCCATGTCGACACGAAATGGGTGTGTGTGGGATCCACACCGGATTTGGTCAATTTGTCTTGGGTGCTTTGACTACATCTATGACCGGAAGTATAGATTGATTGGGTATTTGATTTGATTTTGTAGGCTTAGGTTTACATATACGGTTAAACGAAGTATGAGACTGCTATGCTATTTCACAAGGTATCCTATGAATAAAATATCAGGTATTGATAAAAAAAAGAAAATTATTAGCTTTAGTTCAATACCACCTTTAATTAATCAAAATAAATACTTTATATGTCACAATATACATTTATTGACTGTATCAGTACCAGTATCTGCACTCGGATCTATACCACCGAAAAAGTTAAGTGATGAAGAGTCCAACCTCTAGATTCGCACCCATATCTACCTGCACCCGAGTCCAAGCAACATAGGTGAGAACCATCGTATGATCCACAAAGTCGCATTACTGCTGGCGTTGCTCGATTGTGACATGGATACAGTAATGCTGCAAGATCAATGCTAGGATCTTAGACTGATAGACCCCCCTTAACTGAGGGTCCCTTCTGAACAAAGGAGAGAAATTTTTTACGTTTTCCTTAAGAACAATGGACTGACAGCCCAACCATAGATGAAGTATACCTTTAGCTTTGTGGTCTAACCCAATGGGATAGTGCGTACTAATCCTAGCTCACCCAACCATTAAAATAGAAAGCAATTATTCTTAAAGGGAAGTTGTTGCTCTGAACGTGGTAATTATGTGGATCTTTTTCACTTCAGTCCAACAATGGAAACCTGAAGGCTAATGAAACTGGGGACTGATACCCCATTCAATGTATTCAATTTTTGGCTTGCATAATTTGGCACAATTAATGTAATAACATGGCATTTCTGGGACTGTAACTCAGTTAGCCAAAATAGCAAGCTTACAGGCTTGGTAACTACACAAAAATTACCTCCCATTTTATGACCCCTCACAAAATAAGACAGAGAAGAAACATCAATTGAATATCTATCTTGAAGTGTTCACAAATAAAGCCGTCTGAGAATTTTAACTCAGATATCAGAGAAACCATCCTATCCGTGAAGAATGTGAACGTAGTTGGTCTTTATTAAAAATAATGCAAAGTTAAAATTATAAAGAGCAAAAGGCAATAGATGAGTAGTGAAAAATAAACAAAATCGAAACTCTTACCCAAAGGAAGGATTTTTTTTTTACTCCTCCCTAGGAACTCCACTTTCTTGCTCTTGACTCGAACATATAACCTTAAGGTTGGAGGTGGAGGGTGCTTACCAAATGAGCAACGCCCCCTTGTCATTAAAAGAAGGTCTCAAGTTCGAAACCCCTTGCCAGCAAAAGCAAGGAGTTTGCCTTCTGGGTCGAGCTCATCGCACCGGGCTTGCCTAGTGCGGGCTACCTCTCCTATGTGGTTTGCGAGCTATTGCATAGGAGCGGGGGTTTTACCCTGTGCACACCCAAAGGGTAGCGGCTGCGGGTTTCCCTTGTCATAAAAAAAAATAGGATAATACGAGGGATTTAATATTCTTTTACATTAATGGAAGGATTGCTCGAGGGATTCAATTAACTTTCCAGGAAGAACATAGTGAGTTTGATTTTTCCGAAACCAAAAAAGAAAAGTTTTTTTTTTCGTGACACTGGGATGAGAGTTCCATAGCACCCCCTAATTTTGCATGTTCACCGTTAGAATCTTAATGGTAATTTGTGCTTGTGGAAAAGAAGAAACGATAAACTAAGAGATCTTTGCCAAATTAGCATTTCGAGAACTAATATTGATTGATAGGTATGGGACAAACTTCTCAAGAATTTACCTTTCATGAGAAGGTGCTACTGAATCGAATTCATTACGCTTCTCAGGTATAGAAACTATAAGCAGTATGAGGCAATATATCAGCTAGGTAAAGTTAACAAAATGAATACTCTCTCTTCCCTTAATGGAGGAATTGTTTGAGAGATTAAACTTGTTTTCCCTAAAAAACCTAATTATATTTAATTTTCAGGACTTGTGGGGTGAATAGTAGTTCACATGTCCCCCTTGTTTCTACGTCGACCTTTAGAATCTTTATGGTAAAAAATTTTTGATTGTAAATAAGAAACAACAATAAAACTAATAGGACTTCCCCAAATCAGTGTTTCGAGAACTACTAGGATTGATTGGTAAAGAAAATGCTTCTCTTAAATTTATCTTTCATGAAAAAGATGCTACAGAATTGAATTTATTGTTCATACCGCCCAATTATGTGTCTTTGACAACCTTCTCGCAAGAGCATGAATGCAGTATGCAACATCAGCTCGAGGTCTGGTAGCCGAGATGGCAGAAAAAATGGCTGAAAATGAGAATCGAACAATTCTATCAAGTCCCATTCTGAATGCAATTTATTGCTATAATACGGCAAGTTACATCTCCGTAACACAACGGTCTGATGCTTACCTCTTACGTACTTCTCCTTTGCTGGATGTTCAACATGATTTGTTGCCTTAACTATAGCAATATCCAATTCCTGAAGAACGTTAAGAAAACAGGTATCAGGAGAGAACTCAAAATGGACGTAGAATGAGAACATGTAACAAAACTGAATATCGTTACCTTATAGCTACTATTAATTTTAGCTAAACTGACGGTGGTAGTATCCTTGAGTGATCCAAGGGTTTTTCTTAAGCTGTTCTGCGTACCTCCTCCCGACATTTCTCTCTTCACGGCTTCCTGCAGGCAGTGGTGGCTATAATAATCAGCCTACATCAATGAACTCAAATGTACCATAATGAAACATTTCTCCAATCATCTACTCCCTCTGTTTCAAATTGTTTTTCTTTTTTAATTTGTTTCAAAAAGAATGCCTCTTATCCTTTTTGGCAACTCTTTATTTTCATCTTTCCACATGGCATGCAAGATTAAAAGACATTTTGGTACATTCAACATATCTTTAATTTAAGAACACGAAATTCAAAAGTCTTTCTTTTCTTTCTTTAAACTCTATGTCAAATCAAAACCAAACAATCAAATTGAGACGGAGTATGATATAACTCCACAAGAAGTGACAGCATGCTATCCTCTAAAGTATCAGATAAGAACCAGTTTGAATCCAACACGCTATATCCAAGTCAAATCATCTATATGGTATTCCTTTCATCAGAAGATTCAAACACCATATATCCAAGTCAGTCTAATTTTGGTGAATCTAAATTAAAAAATCCAAGAATTGAAAGAAAATTTTGCTCATCATATCTGAAACATAAGAGAGCTAGTGAAGTCACAAAGTCATTTGAATTGATCTCTAAAACTTTCTGTAGGTGAAATTATATCCCAAGAAACAAACGCAAAGTTATGCACCTAGGGATCATCTAATCAGCTCAAGAAGAACAGAGCATCGGAAACAACAAAAACATTTTAGTCGCCACCGTCAAAATTTAGAACCAACAAAAGAATTTATTCCAAGAACCCACAAAGAATCAGGCTGCACATTGACTCAAACACTTCATAATCAAAGATCCAACAAACCCAAAATTCAATCTTTACACATTTATACCTCTAATGTTCAGCTCAACCAAAAACCCCACTACCAAAAAAAGAGGTCAAAAGGGTATCTTCTTACAAACAAATAAAAATCAAAAGGCTAGTCTGTAACACAACTTCATAATCAAAGATCCAAGAAACCCAAAATTCAGTCTTTACACATTCATACCTCAAATGTTAAACTCAGCCAAAAATAAACCACAACCAGAAAGGCCAAAAGGGTATCTTCATACAAACAAATAAAATTCCAAAGGCTAGTCTGAAACACAACTTCATAATCAAAGATCCAACACACTGAAAATTCAACCTTTACACATTAATACCTCAAATGCTCAGCTCAACCAAAAAGGCCAAAAGGGTATCTTCTTACAAACAAATAACAATCAAAAGGCTAGACTGAAACACAACTTCATAATCAAAGATCCTACAACCTAAAATTCAATCTTTACACATTCATAACTCAAATGTTCAACTCAACCAAAAAGGCCAAAAGGGTATCTTCTTATTAAAATAAAAATATCAAAAGGCTAGTCTGAAACACAACTTCATAATCAAAGATCCAAGAAACCCAAAATTCAATCTTTACACATTCATACCTCAAATGTTCAACTCAACCAAAAAGACCAAAAGGGTATCTTCTTACAAGCAAATAACAATCAAAAGGCTAGTCTGAAACACAACTTCATAATCAAAGATCCAACACACTAAAAATTCAATCTTTACACATTAATACCTCAAATGCTCAGCTCAACCAAAAAGGCCAAAAGGGTATCTTCTTACAAAACAAATAACAAACAAAAGACTAGTCTGAAACACAACTTCATAATCAAAGATCCAAGAAACCCAAAATTCAATCTTTACACATTCATACCTCAAATGTTCAGCTCAACCAACAATCCCACAATCAAGAAAGGCAAAAGGGTATCTTCCTATGAACAAAAAAAACAGGTTTTAAAAGTTGAAACTCGAGTGAAGCTGAAGAATTTCAGAGAGAAATTTGAGGAGAAAGGCAGAAAGGGCTAGAAGGGTATGAACTCGGGGGGTGTGGGGAGTCTTTTTTGGTGGCCTGCAGAGAAGAAAAGTCTCCAACAATGAATTTGTTTTGGTTGGCGGTCGGCGTCATTTACCATTTACTGTATTTTTTATTGCATTTCTTGAAATTGTTCATTTTAGGAGTATTAAATTTTGTGTATCCACGTCTATACACTTATTTTTAGTTATTTATTTATTTATTTATTTATACTGTATGTACTAATTACTGTATACACATAATTGTACACTAGAGTTTGGTTAACTGAAATTCGTATAATGTAGATTTTATTCAGGGAAAATGTTCCCTATCAAGATTTTTTCTTATTTAAAGCTTTAAAATAATATCTCTAATTAAGAAAGAAATAATCATATTTATTATACTATATTCTTTGATGCTATATTTTCTATTGAAGGCTTGGGACTTTCATATTGGAGGTCTCAAGTTCGAAATTTATTGCCAGTAAAAGCAAGGGATTTGCATTCTGGGTTGAGCTCGTCGCACCGGACTTACCTAGTGCGGATCACCTCTCCAAGGTGGTTTGCGAGCTATTGCATTGAAGCAAAATTTTTACCCTATACATACCTAAATGGTAACGACTGCAAATTTCCCTTCATCAATATATATATATAGAATTATTGAGTTAATGATTTAGAATATTTTTTTATTTAGTTATTGATTTGAGATTTGGATATCTAATATTCTTAATGGGTTGATCAATAATCAATATTCCAATAAAAATTACAAAATTAAATTCTTAACTTCAAGTACATAAGTCTATCGGAGCTTATAACTTTAAAAATAAAATACTCAGATATTTGTAATTTTGCCAAATTGTAATTAGGGGTGACTCAATCACTTTTATGCTTAAAGTCAACTTTCTTTTTAATAGTTAAGTTATATTTCAATTGCTAATATATCTAATTTGTTATCTTTTTGTTTGTGATTGAATAATTTCGTTTGAAGGTTTTTAAATTAGCAATCAAGTTTTATTACAATTTTTACAATATTTTTTTATTCTTTCAAGTTGTTATGCAAAGTAACGTAGCAACTAATAAATTGAAAAGGGAAAAGGCTCAAATATGTCATCAAACTTTCAGAAAAGGCTCATTTATGTCATTCGTTAAAAGTTTGGCTCATCTATGCCAGTATCGTTTAAGAAAAGGCTCATTCATGCCATTATTTTTTAACGGTGGTTTTGCAAAACCATTTTTTACACGTGGCCAATTATAATTCGGCCACGTCATTATTATTTTTATAATAAAAAATTAAAATTCTGAACAAACATTTTAATGGTGGTTTTGTAAAACCATTTTTTACACGTGGCCAATTATAATTCGGCCACGTCATTATTTTTTTATAATAAAAAAATAAAATTCTGAAATTTGATTTTTTATTATAAAAATAATAATGACGTGGCCGAATTATAATTGACCACGTGTAAAAAAGGATTTTGTATATCTTTTATTCTGAATTATCTTGTTTGTCTTATGCATGATAGCGTTTGAATCAATTAAATACTTCTTATATTAAAAGAGTTATTGTGAAGGAGCAGTAAAAGAGTGAAACTACGATCTAATCTTACACATGCAAGGAGACAATCCTCTAAATAAATTTCTGCTTTTAACAAGATTTTGTTCAGCTTGTCAAACTTTCTCTTCTTCACCAAAATATTAATTTGATAAGCAAGATCTCTGATTAATGTACTTGAATAAAGTTAATCAATAGCAATTGCTTGGAACGTTCTCTCTATACCTTGATTAAACTGTCCATTCCTAGTTTGGTTTCTACTTAATGAGGATATTATTTTTTCAAAGTACTCATAATTTTCATGATCAAACGCCTATTAAATATTTGCCACCCCAAGAAAATCCAAAAAAAATTCTTAAAAAATTTACAATAGCAGTAAAATTCTTCCATTTATTTAACTAGTCGAAAAGTTGTCAGAATACATAGTATAGTATTAATTATATTGTAATGATTAAATATGGACCGCTAGATTTGATGATGATGAATTAAAGTGGGACCCAAAAGTTTAAGATGTAAAGTAGCTGTCCACAGCTGAGCACATAGACAAATCCTACAACTACATGTGCACTTTAGTGAAACTGACCACATTGTACTAACATGTACCTGCAAATCATTAATCTTATTTTTTTTCTTTAAAAAATATGTGTGGGGTGTTGGGGGTTGGGGGAGTGGGGACACTCTTTTTCTTGATTTGGTAATTAATATTTGAGTTGTATAATGTTGGTCTTGCTATTTTGAGGATTTTTAACATTTTTGTGGATATGATTGTGCTTCATATGACCACTTTATATTATATTATATTATACGAGGGAGTTTTTACTAGCTCAATCAAATAGGAGTTTAATATGTCGTTTGACATCAAGGATAAATTGATAATTTTTTCTTTTCAAAGTAAATTCTCGATGGTTTCAGATTTTGCCGTGTGTATTGCCTTACATTTGCATCTATTTTTATTGAATTTAGGAAAATGTCATTATGAGTTTAAGCCTTTTTTTTTAAAAAAAGAAGAAGTTAATATTACTAGTAATTTTTATAGCTGGTAAGATTGAGTTTGACTCATGGCTCATCTAATCTTGTTGAATCGTTCAAGTTTAAATAGGTTTGAATTAGGTTAATTTGGGTTGTATGACTTTATGTCCAATTTAACCTATTAAAAATCATCGATTCAAGTAGAACTATTGTGATTTCTAAATTATAAAAAAGTTCAGTTTTAATTCATGAAAGTGTATTTTTGATATATTGTACTACTTGTTTTGATCACGATGTCTATCAAATAATGTATTTGAATATCATTTTATTTATGCTATAAGTCTATATTATATTAGTTGAGTAATGAAACGTAAGTTTAAAATTGTAAAAATATTGGATTAATTTAGGCGAGTTTGGCTACTCATTGATAACACATCTTAGATCTTTTTCCATTATATGATGAGTCATTTGTTGATTAAGTTGTTTATTCAATTTAAATTATGTCCAATAAATTATGTCCAACCTATCTATTTTTTACCTGTAATATTTTGATATTTACCATTTCATAATTAGCACATTAGGAATTCACTAAAATTTCTGGCTCCGCCACTCACTAAAAATATTTGCTTCACTCCCTTAAATTACCAATTCACAAGTAAATTCGGAAGCCATCAGAAATTGATTAGCTTTTAATTAATTGAATTCTAAGACAGAGAGAATAAAAACCAGCATCCCTTTAATAAAGGAATATTATAATAAAAATTTAAGACACTGCATGATTAAATATTAAGTATTAATCTTTATGCTTAGTGGGCAATTAGTGTATTATTCTTTTTCCACAAGTCATTGATCCTCCTTTTTAGACTTACACAACCTAAGGAGAGATCTAAACCAATAATTGAACAATAAACAAGTACTAAAAAAAATAACTCTAGGTATGAACCACAAGTTTTATATTATTCTCGTATGTAGTATTTAGTGTTTGATGTCCGCATCAGGATCATATTATATTCGGAAGGTAAAGTACTTTCAAATTAAGAAAACTCTAAATCTGATAGAATTTGAACTCAAAATATTTGATTAATGATAAAAAAGATGTACTTATTATTCCAGCACAACGATGAACCACAAGTTATTTATTTAATTTGGTTTCATATGAAAGTATTTGATATTAGCTTTTGGGGTTACTTAATTCGTTATTATCTTTATTCAAATGAGAAGTTTAAGATTTCCATAGACAAAAAGTTGCTAGTTTTATTTAATATATAAAATAAATAGAGGACCCCATTAAAACATTAAACAAATGATTTAACATAAATTAACAAAAAATTAAACACTAATTTTGACTCCACCTAGCTTTATGATTTTTCTTTGTTCCATTTTTTAATGCTTTATTGGTAGCGGTGAACAACATAAAAAATTGTGTGTTTCGTTTCTTAAAAAAAGGCAGATTATGTATATTTTGTATAATAACAATATATTCAGTAAAATTTTACGAGTGACATTTGAAAAGGATGAAGGTGTACGCAAATCTTAGTACCTTACTCTTATTTTTATGAATTAAAAAAAAAACTTTTTCCACTAGATTATTTGTAAAGTTTTTTTAAAACGAAGATTTTAGTTTCTAGATGTTAAAAGGATCCTTGAATACCTTGTTAATTAGTTGTCAACTTTGAATTTTATTTTTTAATCTAGAAGTTAATTAGCATCATTTTCTCATGCTGTGACTTGTCACTAAACTATGCATTAATTCAAACTTACTCTTGAAGTCAATTACAATTACCCATTGTTCAAATCTAATGATTTAGGATGGTCCTAATTAAATTAAATATAGACCATATAAAACAACTAATTATAAGGTCATCTACACAAGATTATACTTTAACACATTATATCATGCTCAAACATTATACCACATGTTTAAGAAGGTGTAGATAGCGTACATTGAGAATAAAATGAGAAAAAATAGGTTGAGATAGTTTGAGTATGTTTTACATTAACGACAAATATATCAGATTGTATGTATAAAATTATGATGAATAAAAGAGTTAAAAGGGGATTGTATAGAAGTAGAATCACGTGAAGAAAATTATGTTAAATAACTTGCAATTTATTAAAACTAATCAATACTTTATTATAGAATAGGGTACAATAGAGAGAGAAAAGATCTATAGAAGTGATTTTTACTAATTGGGACTGTTAGTACATAATTTTGAATTTATTGATTTTCTAGAAGTATTTTGACTTTATCATTAATTTATATGCCAATAAGAATATGGAGAATTTATTATTTTTTAATACTATATTAGATAGATGGATAGATAAGTTTTAGATGATCAAACTAATTAATCAACAATCTTTCATTAGTATGAAATAATTGATTCCAGCTTACAGCAAATATGCTTCATTATCCAGCAAATATGCTTGTGGTTTTGCCAGTTAAGAAGAATAATAATACAGTTTCATGTGCACCAGCTTGTTCTCTGTACACCCTCTCCGTCTCGAAATATTTGTCGTATTTTCTTTATACGTTTTTAAAAAAATATTAATTAGGGGAAGTATTTTAACTATTTTATTGTTGTTTATATCTTAAATTATAATCTCTTCTTTTAATATTTATTTTACTTATGTGTGTAGTTTTTCAAGAATAATTATTCTTAAGAAATTTTTAATCTTAAACTTTTAAAATAACAAATATTTTTAGTAAAGACAATAATAATATGTTTGACCAAACTTTTAAAATCTGTTTACTTTGAAAAGTGTTAATCTGTCTTTTTTTTATTGCACTTTTGATCCCCTTAAACCATTAGCGGAAAGATCTATTATTTGATCCAGTGGAGAGAAATGAAATTAATATAAGAAACAATAAATAATAGGAGTAATATTGCTATATTATATTTTGAATATATTCAATAGAATGCTTTTGGGAAATGTATTAGATATTGAATAGTATCTCATAGCAAGGGTAAATAATACATTGATTTTTTAAACTGGATGACTATTGTTGGACCTCTATTTTTAGTATAGTGGACAAGTAAAAATGAACAGAGAGTATCATTAATCCTCCCGACCTGCCTTTCAAATGAAATAATTATGAAATATCTTGGTCAGGTATTGGGTCCAACAGTCAGTTCGATCAAAGGGTGTATTGTAAAGAGAGGAGCTTTATATAGATACTCTTGAGCCATTATTCTATTGATTGGTTCTAACTCCAAAAAACATATACATGAAGCTATGTCGACTTACCTACATCTTGTTGACTAAACGATTACGTATACCACGCCACATATCATTGTGAACATTAGAAACTATTGAGACTCTTTTCTGATAGTTGAGAAATCTTTGAAGGTCAATGGCACACAATTCACAACTCGATGGATAATGAGTCGGATCTTCTACCCTTCTCCACTTAAATTTTGGGGTTTTCAAAATAAAGTTCTGTTTTGTTTTCAAAACACAACATATGATCTAGCAAAGCCTCATATGTCCCACACTAGATGGCTATATTTTACATGAAATATTTGATTATTCATTTTCCAAATTACAATATTACATCATTCGAAATGATAAATAAATAAATGAAAAGAAAAATAATGTAAATATCAAAGAAAAAATCAACTACATCATCCAATGAGACCTAATAATACTTCAAAACTGCAGATCAAGAGAAGATTTTCTCTTTCAAGATCTCTTCACAACAGTGAAATGATGGCAAAATTTGGTGATGAAGAGAAGTTCATCTTCAAGATCTCTTTACCACAGCAGTGGCAAAGAAAGGATGGTGGCTGAACTCGAATTGAACCTTAAGCGACGCGTCAACAGCCCCTAGCCGGGAAATAAGACTTAGCGCAACACTGTTATGTTCAGCTACCTGTTCTATACGACGAAGCTCTGCCATTTTATCCGAATCATTAGAAAAATTGCTCCTTAGCTCTTTTGCTATTCTCTGAGTTTCTTTGAAGCAGTTATACATAGACACGCTCTGCATAATCAGAGTTTCATGTTACGTCTTGGATGAAGACCAAGTTTTGCAACCCCCTCCCCCCAGAACTAGCCCTCGAAAGGATAAAAAAGAAAAGGCAAGTAATATATACAATAAAAAGAAAAAGAAAGACCAGAAAGGAAACATTTGTCAAGGATAACTCACAGATAGACGAGCATGAGCAGTTGTCTCCTCGAAAGAATAATATGAGACATGATCAGGCAGGCAAGCTTTCAGAAGCAACTCAAAGTGCTGGACAAACCTCTGAGAAAAATTGCAAGATTCGTCAAGAATGGAAATGTATATCCTGTCACTACTACACAAGCATATCAATAAGAGCAGATGTAAGAACTCAACAACAATGGATGACAATTAGTTAGCTACTTGTTCTCTCTTCAGGGACATCCGATAAAATTGGAGCAATACAGAGAGGGTTAGCATGGCTAGGCCCATGCACAAATCGAGTGCTGGTCCAAAGAAAAAGTCGTGACAAATATCAGAAGGCACACCTCATGCTCACTATTGAAAGGTCCTGTGCTGAGATAGATTTGCCGTTCATTCCTCAAAGCTGCAAGCATCTGGAGGAAGCAATAACCAATAAGTTCTCAAGCAATAGAATCAATTGTAAGTTCAACTAAAAATCTCACTGCATGTGTGCAGATATGAAAGAGACGGTAAAACCAAAACGGGAGAAACAATTTGCAGGCTGTGAGCATTAGTGAAAGCATAATAAACAATATCGAAAAAAGCTAATTACCATGGTAAGACCTTCAGCGAGATATACATGGCACTGAAGAAACAAAATTGCAGGTGGGAGTTGATTATCTTTTCCTCCATCTTTCACCAAATCTCTTTTCTTCTTCCCTTTCTTTTTACCTGATACAAGTCAAATATTTAGATAACGTATCTCTTATGTGGAAAAAAACCATAATAATAAAATTCAATTGTATATTTGTTCTATATATAAGGTAGGGTAAGGTCTGCGTACACTCTACCCTCCCCAAATCTCACTTGTGGGATCACAGTGGGTACATTGTTATTGTTGTTGTATATTTTTTCTATATCCGTGGATGAGTTGCAACTCTATTAAAAGAAGTGGCAAGCACATGCAACAGTAAAATGTTCTCAGAGTAATAATTTAAACAAGAGCATCCCTTAGGAAGAGAAACAAAAAAAGAAACCGAAGAGTGGGAACTGGGGATGAAGTCAACAAAAAAAAATGTCAACTACGTGTCAGTAATCGGTAACATCATTCCCCATGCTTTCTACCTCTATTTTTCTCATTCCAGCTCTCCAACTTAATACCTGGACATTCGATGTCTCTTGCTAGCTATTGCCTCGGCTCATCAATTGTCTACACTAAGACTCAACAAATTTAGCTCCTTCTCCAAGGGACTTTAGATATGGGCATTTAGATGGGTTGGGGTGTACCAAGTCCGAAGTTGTCTACAAGAGGTAGCCATCAACTGATCAAGATTTACCTCAGTCCACAATTTTAGTGATTTATTATGGGAAATAGTAAATTCCTTTGGAAACTATTTGATAATCCTTATACGAGAATCAGTGACTTAGAGATCATATATTTTTGTATTCTTACCCATCTATACCCCAATCATGAAGTAATTCAGCACTGAGAACCTATTCAGAATTCTATAATATACATATATATATATATATATAACTTTAGTGTCTAGTCAACTTGTACACACCTCGATTATTCCACTGGATACCTGCTACTACAGAGGTGGACCTAGATTTTTGAAGGTGGCCGGTGCATAATTGCATTCAATATAAATCTATCACTGGTTATAAATATGGTGTAGGGGGTATGTATATCCATTGATATGGTCTCTCTGTATATGCACAAATCTCAAAGATATTAAGTATAATACAATTGCTGAAGTTTTTGGGTGTTGGTGCACTCGTTCAGGCACTGTATAACTATGCCACTAAGCTAAGTAGATGAAAAACAATCACCTACTGTTATTTTATCTCTGCTATAATTTGAACCTTGATCTCCAACATTTGCACCACTTCATTGGCCACTAAGCCACAACCATAGGTGCAGTTAACACTAAATAACTTACATATGATAAAGCCACAATTGTTAATTTCAATATCTTGAGACCTCTACGCCGTCTAGATATCAGATGTAAGAACATTTTAATGATTCAACTCATGCCTTCACAACTTTTTGGTTGAATACAATCTGAGTCAAACCATCACATTCATCATGAAAAATGAGATGTCAATGACCTTTTTTTTCCCTTCTTTTCTTCCCTCTGGTTTATTTTATTTTTTGGCATTCTAGCTAATGGCAGGTGATCTAATGACATAACATTCTAGCTCTATTCAACCATCCAGCAAAAAGTCCTTCTATACAAACAATTCAAGATCAAGAAACTCAACAGGGAAACAGTGATATATCTAAAATTAGTTCAGATCTCTATAAGCTAGCCACTAATGACAAGTATCGTAAAGCTTCAACCAGTGAATCAATTTGTATGACCTTAGTACAGAGAAGGAGAAACCTATTATCCAAAAGATCTAACCCTTGTACAACAAAACTTTCAGTAGAAAACTAGAAATCCACATATAAGGTTACCAAGGATGTAGATCCAGAATTGTTCGACAGACTTACACCAACAACTAGGGAAAAAGAGATGGTTGGAACAAGCAGCATTCTTACTGATTTCATTGCTTGTCATTGCCCTCATATGTGTTCTCTCCGCAAGCTTGATCAGGATAATATACATGTACCAATAGACCATACAATATTCACCAGTAGAATACAAGTCTAATTCAAAGCCCAACATCAGGAAACGGGAAGCAATCCAGTATGTTTGCTCCTCCACCCATATGAGAATGTGTCTGCATATCTTCATGCAAATATTCTGCGACAAAATTCAGAAAATGAATAATAGTTTCCATAAGAGAAATGTTCCACTGAGAAGACCAGAGATCAAGAAAGATCAGTATTCTCCACTTTGAAGAAATAGCACAAGGTGGAAACCACAGCAGCAAGAGCTGCTTTACGTCCTCAAAAGCCATATTTCATTTTAGAAAGCTATTATTACAAACCCTCGAATAGTATTCTGTAGTTGCAGAGGATATTCACCTCGTTACTTGAAGTGGCTGAGATATCTCCGCACTCTTTCCTAAAAGCCAGTTCCAGCTAAGGAGAAATCAAAGAAACAAATGCAGAATTCAGCTCACAGGAAGGCGATTAACAAAAGAAATAATATAGATGACTCAATCGCATCAGCAGAAACAGAAGCCTATACTTTAACAAGTTTGACATTACTCAGCACCCTAAATTTTTTTATCGAAATCCAAACAGTAAAAGAAAATAATACAGATGACCCAGTTGCAGCAACAGAAACAGAAGCCTCTACTTTAAACAAGTATGGCAATCGTGCAATACTCAGCTTCCCAGTTTTACACATGCCTTGATAGAAACCAATGTTATGAACCTAAACAGGAGAGGTTTGCTTTAACTAGAAATCTAATTCCATTGCACACCAGAAAATGCTCAGTCAGAGAACTTAATATGTCAATACATAAAGAGAGAGAGAGAGAGAGAGAGACGAGCTTGCAGGCAATAAGAGGACAAAATACAGCAACCACTTTGTAAAGAGGAGGGGTGAAGTGCAGATTTTTCTGCAGAAATTAGTCGACTTCTTTTGGCGTTTCTGCTTCGTTTCTATCAGATCGAGCTGAAATTTGAACAGAGTGTTCCTTGCATCTTGATCTATGATTAGGAACTGACAGATCACAATTGGAGTCCTATAGCTCCAGATTTTCAGCCAAGAACAGTGACTGAGTTTTTGGTGATTTCTCGCTTTTCTTGGTGCAAACTTGTAATGATCATTGCTGTGTTTGGCACTTGTTCTGTGGCCATTTTGGAGAACCTTTGTTAACTATCTTATTGATTTAGTGGAGCTTTTGTCCGGTAAATTTTTTACTCTTCATATTGAAGAGGGTTTTCCACGTAAATTTGATGCCTCTTGGATTTGATTTATTTTTGCAGTGCCATATTTATTTGTGGGTGATTATAGTTGCTGCCCGCTCCTTTTTTTGCTCGTGCTTGAAGTCTCCTCTTTGTTCAAATAGATTAGGGAATTTTACACTTGGTATTTCTTCCGCTGTTACCTTAGTCGTGCATTCTTGTTGCTTGTTTTGCCCAACAAATTGGTACCAGAGCCAATGGTTCGGAGAGATGAGTATGGAGATCGGGGAGTATCGGTGTGGGGCCCAACTAAGCATCTTTGCTATCTACAGGCCAGTTTTCTATATTTTGCCCACAACTTTGAAGACTGATTCACAAAAAAAAATCCAATAAGCTTTGATGACATAAATATTGGATGGTGTAGGTGACACACAGTTAATCTCCGAATCAGCTCATGAATGATGATGGGCCACATGGAACTTCGTTTAAATAGGTCATCGTTGGGTGTGTGTGATCCAACATCTTATTAGTACAAGGCCTTTTGGGGAAAATCTTGCGGGCTAGATCCGAAGCGAATAACTGTTTTTTTTTATAAAGGCAATATATTAATATCAACAGGTATACTACACCAGAAACTGTGTAGTCCCCCTCAAAAGTAGGCCACTTACAAAATGGGCTCCTATATGTTAAAATACTTGCAAACTGCCAAGATGATTAAAAATATTTTCAGTTTGTCCTAACAGATTCTGTTTATACCAAAAATAATAGAGGCCTAGATAGTTCATCAAAAACTTCTTAATGCTGCATTACTTGCCCTCAAAATATCTCTGATTCCTTCCTTTCTGTCCAGACAGACCACCAAATACAAGTTGGGACAATCTTCCATCTCTCCTCTCTTCTAGCTGCACTGCCATCACTATTCCAGCAGTTTAACACCTCTTTGATTCTTCCTGGCATTAACCATTTTATCTTCCTCAAGTTGATGAAGATTTTCCATAGCTGATATGTCCATTTACAAAGCAAGAAAAGATGACGAATTGTCTCTCCCTGTTCATTACAAAGGTAGCATCTGGAGCATAGTTGTATACCTCTCTTGATCAACTTTTCATGTGTCAGAACTTTTTAGCCAGGTGAATCATTCTACCTTATGAGGTACTTTGACTTTCCAGATCATCTTCCATGGCCAAGAACCCACCTGATTGTTGTACGAACTGAAATCTCTGTGAGCAGAATTTACGGAGAACTTCCCTTTGTTGTCAAACTACCAGATCAGGCTGTCCTCCTCTACTGAGAAACCATTGAAGTGGGATAGAATTTGGAAGAACTCTGCTACCTAATCAATCTCCCAATCATTTAAGTGTATTCTAAAGCTGTGATTCCATCCTTGTCATGTCCACATGTCAGCCACTGATGCTTCTTGCTGGCATAGGTTGTGTAATTCTGGAAATAGGTATTTCAGTGTATCCCCCAGTGTTCAGGGAAGCGTGAAGCGGAAAAAAGCGATAAGGCCCCGCTTCACGCTTTAAGCGATGAAGCGCTCACATACTCATTCTAGTCTGTGAAGCATAAAAGGCTCGCATCGCTTCACTTCATCGCTTTAAGAGATGAAGCGATCACTTTCCTGAACACTGGACTATCCCCAACTTAGTTATCATTCCAAAAGGATATTTTCCTTCCATTACCAACTTTGAATCCCACTTTAAGAATACCTTTGTATTGTTCTAACCCAACATAATGTCCATTCACTCCCTTTGGGTCCTTTTGATACCTAACTCAATAATTCGTCTTTTAAGACAATTTAAGGTTCTCTAAACTAGAGGTTCTCTACATTTTCTAAAGGTATAGAAATCACCAAACAAGAAGGGGTATAGAAATCACCAAACAAGAAGGGGAGTGTTAGCACAACAGACAGGGTTCTCTCCGTGAGGCCAGGAGGTCACAGGTCCAAGCCATGGAGACAGCCTCTTACGGAAATGCAAGGTAGGTCTCCGCCTACAATTAACCCAATGTGGTCTAACCCTTCCCTAGATGCAGGCACTTAGTGATTGAGTTGCCCCTTTTTAATACAAATCTCTAAGAAAACATCTAAAGATCAATAAGCTAGAGACTAAGATTTGATACAAATACCATTTCACTAAAATGAGTACTGCTCTCACATAAGGGAAAAACATACACATTTGAGCAAATTCTACGGTGTATATCTACTCTTTAACAGCAAAAGAATATTGTTAATAAAATTGATTCCCACTAACACCTTAACAGATGCATCCTGCATCTATCAGCAGTTAACTTATTTTAACTTACCATGTCCAAGGCACAGGATCTCAATAAAACCTTAGGAAAAACACACCTATGTAGACCATCATAAAGACAGATATTTGTTCATATTCCACTTGCATTCCGCACCAATCGTCATGCTTATATCTAAGTAAGAAAGCATTTGAAGGACTGTGGTTTACTCATTATACGTTTTTTCATCTGCCAACTTGAACAAGCGAAGAGTTCAAATTCTAATTCTGCTTTAGCATCTGAACATGGAGGAATCTAAGACACAGGCAACAAAATGTATGGAAGTAATGATCACGATTAAAAAAGAAAGAGACAAATACACAAGAATAGAAGTACAAATGGGATAAGAAACGGCATTTCGACAAGTATACTGTTCAAACCTGTACGTGTATGATGCGCCAATCTTGCAAAATCTTTCCAAGTTTACGCCTTTGCCACGAAATGTTGGTACAAAGAACTCGAAGCAAAGTGATTAACAACTGTTTTAGACAAAAGCATGTTTTTAATGGTGACAGATCTCATTAAATAGACTAGGCAAAAGGAATTCGATCAAAGAAGAAACCTAGCCAATTAGGTGACAAATAAAACCCAAAACAGATCAGTTTGACATTTTACGAGTACCAATAGGCACAGAAAATTTGAGTATAGATTTTTTTATCAGAAACTCTAGACATAGAAAGTCTCCCTTTAATAAACTCATGCTTACTTGCCCAAGCTGTACAACAGTTTCGTTCTTCTGAATATCATGGTTCTTCGCCACCTCAGGTAACAAAGAAGCTTTACAAATCACAGCAAAGACAGAGTCACGCCCATAAAGCTTCCCATCTTGAACCAGCAAATGCTGTTGATTAGTCTTTCACATGAGAATGTCATTGTGAAAAGATAAAATATATCTTAAAGTTCAACAAGTTAAAAAAAATGAACTTGGAACACAAATTCTGCTACATACAATAGAAGATTAGAAGGCAAATCATAACCAGTATATGAACCATAAGTTATGAACCCTCAACCCCACAACCACCCCTCTGGATAGCTGATAAATGAATAATCTTCTGGTGACATATTTTTCTTCATGTGAATTCAGATAGAAAATATCTTTGTTGATTCTTGATAACTCGAAAAGCTAATGCCAACCTTTTGCACCATAACTACAAGGCTTATTCAGTCATAAGATGGCCCAATAATAACTAAATATTATGCAAAAACATTAACTAAATTTAAACATCAGAGTTCCCAAAAACTAGTAGAGAAAAGATGAGCATAATAGCTTAACAGAGATCCTTGTTCTTCAATAAATTTCCAATCACGTCATCACCACAAATACCAAGATGCATTAACATGAAAATGTGAGTTATCCTCTGCATATGTTAGCAAAATCATTGACTTTGGGAGCAGAAAAATAAAAACCTTCAATCCTGTACAGTTCACTTCATGGCTTAATCACTAGGCCTAAATTTAAGAAATAACTTTTTCTGAACTCTACGATCCATACTTTGGATCTATACACCGACGATGATTTAGGATTATATAAATACTTAGTATTCCTCTCCCTGCACAAATTCTTCTTTGGACTACAAGAGTAAAGACAGAAACTTAATGTGGGATGTTCTAAGAATTGCCTACATCAGCTTCCCATTTCAGGGACTAAGCCATGTGAATTAACAAGATTAGAACAGGCAAAATTGATGTGCACAATGTTCATGAATGGATGCATGCAGAATTTACATGTGCTATAAATTACCTGGAGATGAGCTCTAGCAACCAATTCTGGTTGAAACTTTTGAAACTCGACCACAAATCGTAAAACACCTTCAAAGACTGGATCTAAACTGTAGGAACATATGATCTCTAGTTCATGAAGAAGCTTTTGGAAATATTCAGCTGCCTGGTAGAAGAATACAAACATGATTTGCTGTACTACTTGGATCAAAGCAAGGTGCTTATGTGCTTTTTCATGCCTTACCTTCTTCCAGCTAATTGTCTCGATAGCACGAGGTGGAGTTGGAGCCGATAATCTACTATTTAAGGTAGAATCAAACCCAACAGGTTGACAACCTGAAGCTGTTGTTTCATTTTTCATCCCATCTTCCAAAGTTCCTGGTGCATTGATAGACCTCAAGAATTCTGCTGACTTAATCATGGATTCTAACTCTTCAAAGCAACAAGCAATATGTTTCTTTGCCAATTCCAAACCTCTGCCTTGTGGTCTCTTCATATTTGTGACAACATGGTAAAAGTGCTGGAAACACCAAAGAGAGAATAGTATAAGTATTAAGAGGAACAGCAGTGACATTTCTCAGTTAGGCCGGGTGACATACATTATCTATTTACAAATTAAATAGAAAGGTGCAAAGATGTAGAATCACTACGCCTTATTCATTTGTTCATTAATCAACTGTGGGATGAACCAGCAAGAACTCTACAGATTTTACAAGTTAGAGCAAGTTGAATATAATTTTATCCGAAACCCCTTTTCATACATACTTCATAAAGGGAGCTGGTCTACAAAACAACATAAAAGTAATTCTCTCATTGCTAAAGAAACAACTAATTAACTCCATTTCTTTCATCTCTGCAGTCTGCCCAAGGCCTTAGCAACAGTGAGGTACTGGCTTAAGTCTTAACTCTTAACAGCCAAAGTAGTTAGAGCATGCACAAGTGTTATATTCCAAAATCCCTGACCAGTAAAATTTAGATTAGATAATTATCCTTCGTAGTGCATTTGATTGCAGGGATAGTCAATATCGCATGAGAACAACTTTTTTTTAAAAGGTAAGTAGATTGTATATTTAAAATGAAGCGACTTAGCACCAAGATGGTGCTAAGGCAGTATTCAGGAATCCCATGGTATAAAATACAACAACTGTTACGCCTCAACCTCAAACAAATTATGGTTTGTCATGTGAATCCTCATTGACCATGTTTCTCCATTTAATTTCATCTCAAATTAACATTATACAAAGTAAAAATAAAGATAAAAAGTACAAGAAGTTCTATATAATTTGCACTTGTATAAAAATCTCTGAAATGACTAAAAAACTCAAGAAAGCATAGACCTAGAGGAAACATACTAATAAGAAAAACTATATTCTCAACTATTGCAATTGATATCGCCTACATAGATCTTCTTCAATTGTGCTCAACACTTAGTCTGCATGGATTCCAAGAGATTGTGCAGAAGATCTTTTCACATTGTCAACAAACGTTATATGTGCTATCAGAACATGGAAACAAACAGGCACCTATTCCTCCATTGGTGCAGTAGAAACATGTTTTTCTCTATTTTTGAACTTAATTGGGTGTTGCCAAAAAGCATTAAGGATGCATACAGAGCTGGGGTCTATGGAAAGTTGGTAAATCCATTATGAAGGTCTGGAGAACGGTTCCTGGATGTATATTCTGGACAATTTGGATATAAAGGAGAGAAGATGTTTTGATGGTTTAGCAACTCCCTTGCACTCCCTAAAAGTTCAAGGTTTAATTGTTTAGAGTAGTTGGAGCAGTCTATCCCCTATTTGCTCCCCTGAGTCTCATTTGGTTTTTGTTAGCTCCCTATCCCTAGCTTAGGACTTTTGTAATAGGGCTAACAATCTCTCCTTTGTAATCAGCACATGCACAGTGCTTTTATGCATCTTCTTGATGCTTTTAATACTATTGTTACTTCATAAAAAAGAGGAATCGTTCTCAAAATGTTATGCCTGGTTCACCTAGGGTAACATGCTTGAAGAATAGTTTAATTATGGAACCTCTCCTTTTCTCTCAGCTCTCCTCCTACTTTCATTATCAAGTATTTATAACTTGGTCCGTTTATACCTTTAATTATTTTTTATAAAGTAGTTGGAATATCTTTCCAAGATCTGGCAATAAATGTTTACAGAACTATATGCAAATTTAGCCATAGGGCTAGATCCACCTAATCCCCAGCCCCAGAGGACCCTAGCTTTTCCCCTTTCCTAAAGGTTAGCTCACTTCTAAATGGATAAAGCTGTCCATTATTCTTAATTTCTTGGTAAATATTACCGACCAACCCTTGACTCAAAAGGTAACAAGCTCCTTGTGTCATCCAGGTTTCATCTCAAGTAATAAACAAAATACAACTAAAAAATGAATTTTGTCAATACCTATAACCAAACATGGGATAAAATAATCCCGGGATTATTATCCTTATTTTTTTTTTGAAACTGGCAAAGTTGAATTCTTCAGCATTAAGGGTATGTTGGCTACCTCCAAAAAGGGATGATTACAGATTTCCTATCAAATCTATAATCTGATCTATATCATCTATACAAAGCTGTTTACACCAAAAAAGTAGAGATACTATACAATTTCATTTAACTTTGTGGATGGAATTGGATCTATCTTCAAAACATCTTCCATTTCTTTCTTTCCAGACTAACCACCATACACATGATGGTATTAGCTTCCACCATCTCTTTTGACTCGTACTACTCCCCTCCTAATCCAACAGCTCAACAGATCTGATGTATGTTCTGGCATTGTCCACTTCATGCTTGTGATGTAGAGAAACAAGTTCCAAATTTGAGCAGTAAACTTACAATGCAATGCAGGAAGAGATGGTTATTTGTTTCCCCTATCAAGTTGCACAAAAAACACCTAGGAACCAGTTGCCAGCCTTTCTTCTTTCTTCTGTAGAACATGCTCTCTTTATCACTAACCAAGTGAAACACTTTACTTTTGTAGGAATGTTACTCTTCCAAAAGTAATTCCAATTATATTTTGGCCCCATATGTCATCCCCTGTAGTCCTCTTTTGTAGGCATTGTTGACTGAGAAGACTCCATCCTTACTATGTTTCCACAGGATCTTGTCTGTTGCTGTTGTGGTTATAATCGTTCCAGCTAGTTTCCCCAATAGCGCTGCCACCCTCTCCACCTCCCAGTCATTAAGTAGTCTTCTTAAAGATATGTCTCATCCATGTTCTGTCCAACAATCACTCACTCTAGCATCATGGTTCTCGCAGATTAGAAACAAATCCGGAAAAAGTTCCCTAAGAGAAGTTTGGTCTATCCAGCCATCTTTCCAAAATTTAGTTTTGTTTCCATTACCCACCTTGATATACATATTTCCTTCCATTTGTGACCATAGGTTCCTGATTGTCCTCCATACCCCCACCCCATATGGTTCAGAGATGATTTCTATACACCAGGGGTTTAGTTCTCCATATTTTGCTACTATAACCTCCTTCCAAAGAGCTGCATCTTCCTCAGTGTATCTCCACAACCATTTCATCAAAAGGCTTTCATTTTGCAGCCTCAAATTTCTGATCCCTAAACCCCCTCTGTCTTTGCTAAGAAGTACATTCTTCCTGTTGACTAAGTTAAAGCCCTTCCCCTCCTTATTGCTTTTCCATAGGAAGTTCCTTCTAAGCTTGTCTAGTTTTTTCACCACCTTTGCTGGGATTGGAAACAAGGGCATCACATAGGTTGGCAAAGAATCCAGAACAGAGTTTATGAGGATCAATCTACCCCCTAGGGATAGGTATTGTGCCTTCCATCTAGCAAGTTTCTTTTCAGTTTTCACCAGAATACCATTCCATATCTCCATTGTTTTGTGTTTGCTACCCAGGGGAATGCCTAGATATATGGTAGGCAAATGCTCCACTTTGCATCCTAATATATTTGCTAGTTGTTGGATCTGAGGGACCTCATTTACAAGAAAGAGACTACTTTTTCCCCAGTTTACTTTCAACCCTGAAACTGCTTCAAACAAAACCAAAATCACTCTGATGTAGCTAATTTGTTCTGTTGTAGGTTCACAAAAGATGATAGTGTCATCCGCATAGAGCATATGGCATACTTCTTTTTCTTCCCCCACTTTATCTCCGACCTGAAAGCCTCTAATCCATATGTTTTGTGTTGCAATCCTCATCATACTATCAAAGTCTTCCAATGCCAAAATGAATAAGAAAGGAGAGAGAGGATCACCCTGTCTCAGCCCCCTCTTTTTGATTCGAAAAACCCCACAGGTTCCCATTCACAAGGACAGAAAACTTGACTGTTTTTATACATACCTCAATCAACTTCATCCATTTGCTACCAAATCCCATTTGTCTGAGAGTATTCAGAAGGAAAGACCAATTCACGTGGTCATAGGCTTTTTTTTTTTTGATGAAGTAGATTCATTTCAAGGCATCAAGAAGATGCAAGCTTTACAAGGATAGATCAGTTAAGCTCACAAAAAAAAAAGGATTTGTAGCCTCTTCCTAAGCTATAGAGCTAACAAAATCCAAGAAGAGTTCTAAATTATTTATAGGGATCAGTTTGGACCAACTAAAAAGGCTAACAAGACATCTGCCTCGCAAAAGATCTCTAGTAGTTGAAATTCCATCAAAACATCTTTTGTTCCTCTTTATCCATAAACACCAAAAGATAACACCAGGGATCATCATCGACATACTCTTGGTGGCTTTGTCAACATACCGTTAACTCCAACTTTCAAGAGCATCCCTAACAGAGAAAGGCATGACCCAGGACAGACCAAAAAAACAACAAAGCATATTCCATAGGTCTGAGGCAGCTGGGCAGTGCAGTAGCAAGTGGTTGACACTTTCTGTGTGCTTGTGGCAGAAATAGCATCAGTTAGCAAGCTGGAATTTCCTTTTGGAGAGATTATCCTGTGTGAGGCATGAGTTATGTAGTGCAGTTCAACTGAAACAGATCACTTTGGTAGGTAATTTTGTCTTCCATATATGCTTCCATGGCCATTTGTCAATCATTGAGTTCCTTGAGCATAAGTTATGATACCCTTCCTTGTGTAGTGACTTTTTCTTGAGTTATCCCATTTCAATCTATCAGGCCCTTGGGGTGAAAAGGAGCAGGGCTGCAATTTGGCAAAGAGGGCAAATATGTCATTAAGTTCCCAGTCATTTAGGTTTCTCCTGAACCTTAGGTCCCAAATGTCGTCTGATCTGTTGGATGCTATGGTAGAATTTGGTTCAACTGCAATGAGGTGCAATTTTGGAAATTCCTCACCCAAAGTTGTCTCCCAACCAAATGTCCTTCCAAATTTTGATGTGAGATCCATTGCCAACTCTAAATGTGACGTTCCCAGCAAAATCTGGCCAAAGTTTACTGATGCTTTTCCATAGACCAACTCCATATGCATCTGTTGAGACATTTGTGGACCAGTGAGTAAGCTCACCATGTTTAGCTTTGATCACCTCTTTCCACAATCAATGTCTTCAGTTCCGTACCTCCATAACCATTTCATCATCATGCTTTTATTGTGAGCTGCAAGATCTTTGATACCCAAACCCCCCCGAGATTTAGGTTGTGTCACTTTTTCCCATTTAACCAAGTGAAACTTATGATCCTTGTTGTTGCCTTCCCATAGAAAATTCCTTCTCATTCTGTCGAGCTTTTCGAGAACTATTGTTGGAATAGGGAAAAGGGACATATGATATGTAGGGATGCTTTCCATTACACTATTAATCAATGCAACTCTTCCTCCAAAAGAAAGATATTGTATCTTTATTTGTGTCAAGTTTAAACAACCCTGCGTCGCTTGATTTCTGCTTCCAATCCAGCACCTCATTTGCTATCAATACAGCATTTGAGATTTGTCTACCCTTAACAAATGCATTTTGGTAGCCTGATACCAACTTCCCAATTACAGATTTAAGTCTCTCCGCAAGAATCTTTGATGTTAACTTGTACACACTCCCAATAAGACTGATGGGTATGTAATCTTTTAATTCTATTGCCCCTTTCTTTTTAGGAATGAGGGCAATAAAGGAAGCATTATAGGACTTGACCATATGACAGTTATGGTGAAAGTGGTTTAGGGCCCTGATTACTTCATATTTAATGACCTCTCATGCCTTCTGAAAAAAGGCCATTGTAAATCTGTCAGGTGCACAAGCCTTGATGGTAGCATGAATTTCCTCCTCAAAATTTCTTTCCAGCCAATCTCTTTCATCCAGGGAGATGGATGCGCTAACAGTGGGCCTCCAAGGTTCATTTTCAGTGTATAGTTGTTGGTAAAAACTCAAAATTTCTTCTTTGATTACTTTATCATCCACAATGACTTCACCTATTTTGAGTTTATCGATGGTATTGTTCCTCCTACGACCATTGGCAACTTTCTGAAAATATTTTGTGTTCATGTCCCCCTCCTTAAGCCACAAGCATCTTGATTTTTGCCTCCAAGATACTTCTTCAATTTTTGCTAGCTTTTGCAATTCCAACTTGAGACATAGAACTTTGGATTTCTCTTCTGGAGTCTGTGCTCTACTCTCTGAAGCATGTTCAATAGCAGTTAATTCTGAATATTCAATTTGCACATTAGGCCAGGGGCTCCTCCTTTCATTCTTAGTCAATGCATTCACTAGCAATGAGTGTTGCATCCATGATTTGCCTCCCCTTTACAAAAACTATTTGATGTTTGTTGATCAATTTCGACACCACCTACTTTAGCCTTTCAACCAACAATCTAGCAATGATCTTGTAGACTCACCCCACCAGGCTGATTGGCCTAAAATCCTTCAACTCTGATGCTCCAGGTTTATTTGGGATTAAAGCAATAAAAGTTGCATTAAAGCTCTTCTCAAAAGTCTGAATTGTATTGGTGATGTCTTCCTTCACAAAAGACAAGAAAGTCTGGAAGAACACCATTGGATAGCCATCAGGACACGGGGCTTTCTCCATTGCACACAAATTTAAACATTCCCTTATCTCTTCTTCCTCAAAAGGTCTCTGCAGCCATACTTTTTCTTCTTCAGTGATCATTGTAGCCTCCTGCAGTCTCAACTCCGGTCTCCATTGTTCTGCCTCCTTGTATAGGTTTTTATAGAAATTATGCACGGCCTCTTTGATCACAACTTGATCCTTAGTAACAGCTCCATCCACTTCCAATTGGTCTATATAGTTGAATCTTTTATGAGAAGTTGCAATTCTGTGAAAAAATCGTGTGTTCTTGTCACCTTGTTTTAGCCATTGGATTCTTGATCTTTGCTTCCAAACTAATTCTTCCTTCCTTGCCACATCTTCAAATTCCATGCCCAAATGTGTCTTTTGTAGCAGTTCATCAACTGTAAGGGGCCTTTGTTCCTGAATTGTTTCCCAATTAGAAATTTGATTCAGAATATCTTCCTTCCTTTGTTTCCAGTTCCCCTTATTATTTTTGCTCCACTCCTTAAGCTTCACTTTCAACATTTTTAACTTTTCAGCCAAAATATAACCTGGTCTGCCAGTCACACTAAATGACTCCCACCAATCTTTCACCTTCTCTTTGAAACCCTCCACCTCTAACCACCATGCCTCAAATTTAAAATAAAACTTTCTCCACCTTTCATCTCCACAGGACAGCACAATAGGATTATGATCTGAAGCAATTTTGGGAAGACTGCTCTGAATTATCTGAGTAAAATTCTCTCCCCACTCTGCACAAAATAGAAATCTGTCAATTCTAGAAGCACAAATATGATCCTCTCCCTTTCTCCAGGTGAAAGAGCCTCCACATAAAGGAGGATCAACCATCTCCATTTCTTCAATCCAGGATGAGAATTCTGTCATAGCACCAGTCAGTCTGTAACAACAGTTCTTGCCATAGCACTCTCCTATTTATTCTGTTGCAGTCTGCATATACTGCACTGAGATGCCAACTGAAATCATCATTTACTCCTGAAAACTTTCCAGTTATGCTTTGGTTTCCATTCAGAAACAACTCCCCCCTCCAGATTCTCCTATCCCATAGTATTAAGATCCCTCCACTACTCCCTTGAGCCTCCTTCATTAACACCCCCATCCATCTGTTACTCCAAATGCTTTGTAAAATATTATCTATTGATCCCTCTAATTTTGTCTCAACAAGAACTAGAACACCAGCCTCCCATTGCTTTAATAATTTTCTCACTATCCCCCTCTTGCTCTCTCCATTAACCCCCTTACATTCCAAGACAGAATTTTTACTCTCATTATTGCTTGAGAGTTAGAATTCTCCCACTGGATCTTGGCTCTCCATCCTTGAAATTCACATCGAAGAATAAATTTCTGATTTCTTTCGGGACTATGTTGTTCTCCTTAGTGACTTTCTGACTTTCCCCCAGCCCATTTTCCTTCTCCCTCTGATCAAGTTTCATCAATAGAGCATGTGCTTCCTTCCTACACCCCTTAAGATCAACTCCAAACAGCTGGATCAAATTTAACATGTTCGCTTGAACCCATTCAGTTGCATTTGCTTCCATATCTTCCTCTTGTGAACTGATGTCAATCTGGAGTGGAACTGGATTTGACTCTGCGTACATGATTTCCAAAGTGTCTGGAAAATCTGTCTCCTCCTCTCTCTGTTTTTGACTTTCGATAACCTCGTCAATTATCAGAATCTCCCCATGATTTTGTTTTTCTAACCGATCCTTGTCTGCTTTCTTTTTCCGCCTGCGCCTACCTTCTTCCTCTCCCCTCATGCCAAGTTCAACCTCCTTATTCCCATCAAAATTAACAAAATTACTTACCTCCAAGTTCTTATGCTCACTAATGGCTTCAGTGAAAGGTTCTGTGAATGGCATTTTAACCTCTATTGGGCTTGAATGAATAGCTTCAGAGAGAGTGACGGAAGGTTGTGTTGTATTTAGATTAATGGGCTTCCCAGAAGTGAACCCAATAGAGTTAAGCCCATCAGTAATTAAATCCCTTTCCATTCTTAAATTTGTACCACATGTAAAGTCACTGGGTCCCGCATGTGGGTCCTGCAAATTCAAAAAACACTCATACCCAGTCACATGCCTACTGCTGCCAGCTATTCCTTTCCCTTTTATGGATATATTGATATCTGATATATTTTCCCCTTCTGCAGATCGTGTAGGTACCCAACATGGTTCTATCCTTATTAAACCAATCAAATGACCCCTTACAGTTATTTCACTAATAGGAACTCATATCTTTTAAAGCTCTAATCTAACAATCTGATACTAAACAGATAACATTCTAATAATCATTTATATGGTTCATATGGACTCAGGGAAGCTTGAAAAATCTTGGGCTTGGGTAACTTGTTTCCCTTTTGATAAATGAGCATCAGTTACATCCTAATTTATCTTCTTTTGAACAAAGGTTACTGAATTGCAAGCCAAAATCAGAAATCCCATCATCAGCTTTGATGATGGCATACAAAGGTAGAGGCCAAAATCAATCGGAGGGAGAGAGAATGCAGAAGAAAAGACAGAGAGAGCCATGAAACCTGGTCAACAAGTAAAACATCTTTACATCCTCAAGATGATTATCAATCTCTAGCTTAATAGAGTGAAATGAAACATAGATTTTAGTAAAGAAAAGCGGCGGCAAGACCTATATAACAGAATTTTATTGAAATGACAACACAGAGTAAGACCTTACGAAAACGTAATCGGCATAACAAAGATTTGCAGAATCCTTCCTCCAAATCAGGGTTATTTTGTAATGGTTCTATATCTGCACAAAAGATAAGCAACACATAAGAACGTATGGTGGTCGATGGGATAAGCATAGTTGAAGTTTCACTAAGCTCCTGCAGTTTTCTCCATGAGAATGAAACTCTCTGACCACATCATGCTTTTAAAACTTGCAATTTTCAGAAAATATGAAGTGTTTTTTTCCTTAATAGAAAAGGGCTTGTTCATGAGAAATAAAGAGTGTCTATTAGAGGACCGGACTTAAAATAATACAAGGATAAAAATCTAAACAAATAGAAGACCCAAAATAGTTCTTAACAGTTGTGATTCTGGCAAAAAAAGAAATTTGATAAGGTAAGTGGTATTAATAACAGCATCAAGAAGATGCAAGAATTAGATTCTGGCAAAATTATATTATCAGAAATCCTCATGAACCAAAGCTTTCATGGTATTGAAAAGATCTTGATTAGAATAGCAGTATTATGCATTCTTACCCAAAAGATGCACCGCATGTCCATAGCTAATGTCAGCATTACAACCTTTTTGAAGGCTCAAAGTCTACCCTTGTTGTATTTATGGGGAAATATTTCACTATGTTAAACTTCAAGAGCTGGGAAAGCTCAGCTTTATCAGTTATTAGGACCATGATGTTTTGCACAATATAATACACCTGGAAGACAAAGTTTGAAGGCTACCTCATTGTAATAATTTTTTTTTAAATCAGGTAGCATTACCTAGTTGTAATAAATTTAAAATAAAAAGTTGCACAAGTGACAGCACAAACCTTGCCAAAAGGGCAATACAGCCTCACTCAAAAAGACAAACTTCAACACTCTGTACTTTATAGCAAGGGAAATATCTCATGATCAATAATAACACAATGCCTTCAGTTTGCAAGCTTTTTTCTGGTGATTATAGCATTAGGATACCAATAGGAGACATGATATAGCTCTTCTCTCTCAAATGATTTTAGGCATTATGATGTTAAATACAAAGTAACAACTCAGACTTCAAAAGGTAAAAACAGTGGTGAATTTTTTGGAACAATTTCTATTTTCCTGAAGTCAGCAGTAAGATTAGAATTGAAGTTTGTCTGCCAAGCCAACAACAACAGCATACCCAGTGTAGTCTCACAAAGTGTGGTCTGGGAAGGGTAGAGTGTACAGATGCAATATTTCTTCCATATTTTAGACAAGGCAAAAAGTAATATAATTCTTCCTTTAGCATCAAAAAAGTGGGAAAGCACAAAATGTTATGCACTATCTACTATCTATCAGTAGCAGAAAGCATAGTTTTTTTACGTCTAAATTCTTTTATATCTAAGGTTGCTCTCACCATGCACAATGACTACCTTCTGTAACTCTCTTCTTAGACAATGTAGCTTTACAAGCCCGTAATTGACGAGCAATTGTTTCTTCGACTGCATGTAGCATTGTCAAACATTTGTCATCTCCATCTACCTTTAGAGGAAGGCCATGTGTCATAGTGAAGAGATCTTCCTCCTGACAGAAAGATAACAAGAAAACAATGATAATCGACAACAAAAACAAAATCTGGGCACTTAAAGAACATAACTGAGTGCTTTTAGTAGAAAGGAATATTCTTATTAGAATGAGGACCAAATATCCTTAAACATAAGACAAGCAACTTCAACGTAATTGCAGATCAACAAAGTGATACTAAGAAATTGACGTACTTCATAACGTCGCATAAAAGAAAGGAGGACAACGCCTTCCTATCACTTTGAATAATGCTACATTTTTTGAGATTGGTTCTATTTCTTTAAATCAGTACATGGGTTGAAACAGTCACCAATCTCAAAAAATGTAGCATTATTCAAAGTGATAGAAAGGCGTTGTCTCCCTTTCTTTTATGCGATGTTATGAAGTAGGTCAATTTCTTAATATCCCTTTGTTGATCTGCAATTATGTTGACTAATGCTACATTTTTATATTCTACTCTAAGCATTCACTGTCCCCACACAGAGAGATAATGTTTATAGCAGTCAGATTAAGATGAGGAAAGATGGGATTCTTGACGTGAGTTGTGGCAAAGGCGAAAGCCCTTTTGTTGTTTGATTGCATCTCCAAAAACATTTGGTACTTTGGTTGAAAATGGGGACAAGAATACAAAGTTCTTTCATAGGCAAGTTACCACAAAAAGGAACATTGTACAATCAATAGAGATAGAGGGAACAGTGCATAAGGGAGAAAGGGGTGAAAGGGGCCATTGTGGGATTCTACACTGAATTGTACAAAGAATAAGGGTAGTGAGGCCAACACTAGGAGGGATAGAATTTAATCAGATACGGGAAGTTGACGAAATGGCTAGATGGGGATATCTTGGAAAGGAAGTGCTGGAAACAGTGGAGAGTTTTGCATGACCTGAGGATTCACTTTGACTTTTTTCATGTTACCAGTTTCAAGAAAAAACTTTTTACTTTCTTCAGTGTTGGGAAATGATGAAGGACGAGAGTTAAAAGTGCCTTGATGCCACATTCATAACAATAATACAGACAAATGATAGAACAGTAAAATTTATTTTTGATAAGCAGTAACTTTGTTGATCGAGCAGTAAAATCAAGGACTGCAAACCTAATCTAATGAGAAGCATCTATAAGCAGTCTTTTCAAAGGCAAAAACTGTAGAAAAGTTGTGAGGTTTTTGGGACCTTAGGCTTAAGCATGACCAAAGCACCAATTTCAGTAAAAGGCACAAGTGAAGGGACAAATAAAGATGATGTAATACAAGAAAAAAGTATATGGACAAAAGAAGTGAAAAAACTTCTCAAGTTCAAAAACCATTTTTAATCCTAATATGGAAATTATATTAATGGTTCAGTTTGCTAATTTTCTTACACTAAATTTCTAATTTCCTTTTCCTAATTGTTAAAATATAATATTCTCTTGCCAATTAATATCACTTCGCCAACCCTTCGGGGTGGGGCCCAATGGTTTGGGACTTCCATGTTGGAGGTCTCAAGTTCGAAACCCCTTGCCAGGGTTTGCCTGCTTGCCTAGTGCGGGTTACCTCTCCTATGTGGTTTGTGAGTTATGCATAGGAGCGGGGGTTTTACCCTGTGCGCACCTAAAGGGTAGCGGTTGCGGGTTTCCCTTGTCATCAAAAAAAATTAATATCACTTCACCAACCACATTTTATTATATAGCGATTAGCGCCACCCTATTCTGAAGTGCCTCCATGCCTGCCGCGATGTGCGGCCTAAACAAGGGAAAGCACTAACGTGCATTCCGCATAGCTTCAGATCTTAACCATCTTATAGCGAATCTTTAACAACATTGTCGATAAGATCATTGCTAAGATACTTGCCAATAGACTAAAGAAGTCATTGCATGACACAATGTCAGTTTCTTCAAAGGCAATTCTGGAAGGAAGATACCTTTTAAATATCACTTGTGGGAAGGAGCTATACAAGGAGAAGCTGGATATTAGAAGACATACGATCGTGTGAATTCGGACTTCTTTAACTTAGCGAGGACGAACATGAGTTGCAGAGAGAGATGGAGGAAATGGATTATATTCTGCATATCGACAGTGAGGTTACCCGTTACCAGGAGCCTCAATGTTTTCTTCACTAGTTCTAGATAAAGGGGAACATGCTATTTCCAATGTTATTCCACCTGGTAATGGAGGCGCCAAGTAACATGATGCACTGAGCGTTACAAAAAGATACTTTAAGGGCTTCACGACTAGTGTGAGGGGAAGGACAGCCCAAGACTCTCACATGTACTGTTTGTAAATGATACCCTAGAGTGTTTTTATGAGATGGGTCACAGTACAACATACGAATAGGAGATATCGTGGTTCCAAGTGTTACCCAACTGAAGATCAATTTAAGTAGTGTGAAACTATTCCAACATATGAGGTGGACAACATTGAACAAATCATATGTGTTTTCAGTTGTAGGATCAGGTCACTACCCACAGCATAGAGCATACAAGGTTTGCCACCACGATCTTCAAATAACAATAGTGCAATTTGGGCTCCAGTATTAAATGATCTACAAAAATGCTTCTTTAACTTTCTTCATCACTATTTTAGGAAGCAAGTGAAGGGTAAATGTTTCAGTCCCTCCTTCTAGGTGCAGACATGGAGAACGCACCAACATAAGTTTGCATTTAGAAAAGGGCTACCAAGATTTGTAAACTGTTTCCAGAAATATTATATACATCAGTTTTTTGTTAGATAACATCATGTTTTTTTAATAAGTAAAGGTCAAGTTTAATAAGGTACCAAGATGGTACTGAAGCAGTACAGGACTCATCTACCTCCCATACATCAGGCTAAACTATCATATTCATCAGTTAACTAAAATAACAAATAGATCGCATTTTTCACCTTTACCATAGAAGATTCAACTTGTCAAAACTATGTTCCATGAAGACACAAAATGATAAACATTAATGAGAGTTGCGGTGGTGCTTACTTCATTTGTGCGTGTATCTGAGACTGTGCAGACAACCGCATTGCAGGTTGCACGCATGACTCTGCAATATGAATGTAGTAGCGCATGCGATGACGTCCTATCAGGCCTCAAAAGGTATAAGCAAGAAAAAACAGTTTGAGCCAGTGAACAACCTTTATGCCATGTTGCCTGCATTCCCAATATATATCAGCCAAAGAAAAACTTCTTGCTCGACTATAACCGCTTTGTGTAAGAAGCCAGGAATACCTCACAAGCAAGAAGATGATCCATGATATCAATGACACGTTGCACATCAACTGTTTTGTCAAAACTCAAAGGAATAGGAGCAGCACCATACTCAATAGCTTCATCTACTGAATAGTATGTGCGTACCATGCCTGAATCCATCTTTGGGTCCATTATCTAGTTCAAATTACGAAACATGTAAGTGCAACAAAAGATGGAGAGTATCATCATGAAGGAAAAAAACAGTTCATCAATGTATGACAAAAAGTAACAACATATCAAGCAGGATCTAGCAGATAAGATCCAGGAAGTCTATACCGCTTCATACAAGTATCAAGGAAAAAGGATGATTGGTATCATCCACAAGATAATCATAGAACTGAAGAAAAAAACACAAAACTGGAAACGTAACATTACCTCTAATGCTGACATGGCAGCAAAAAGATTAAAATTTTCCGCATGTATCAGCTCTCCATCTCGAAGATCTGGGACCAAATAATTTGAAACAAATTCACGTAAGGCAAGTTTCCTCCTTGAATTACACAGATGTAGCATGATATTTGACCGCATAATGAATAACAAAATCCCAAGACCGCATCAAGCTCACTAGTTAAATTCATAACTTCATCAAAATTCTTTCTTTTCCTTCCAACCCAAATGCCGCATCCAATACAATAATGCAAACTTCCTCCCCATAAAAGGCACCCAATGTTGTGGCCTTAATGGTCAGATCCCAACAGAGGTAAAAAGATTGGGATTTAGGTAAATTCTTCCCATTTGCCTAAGTCTTGAGGGGTATAAATGCATAATTACCCAGCTGGGGGGAGGTAACACCACCATTTTCGAAGAAAAAAAAAGAAGGAAATGTCCTCTTTATAAGGATATTACTGGCAATTTTATAGATAAAAGTCTCTTCTTCGAAAGCAGTCTTTGTATTCAACAAAGCTCCTTCTACTTCTCGTATTGTTACATCTCCCAATCTAATTGAATAAACGAATTGCAATACCCCATTTTAATGATCCCAATTTTTTTTCTCAGCACATAAACATCTTTTAACAAAGTATATAACAGATTGCAGCAATAAACTAACACCCATGATACCATACGTGGTACCAGGGGCAGACCCAAAGGGTGCAGGGGGTCCAACTGAACCCCATTCCTTGAGATTATACTATGGAAATAGAGTAAACACTATGTTTTTTGCATATATATAAATTATTGAATCCCTTTGGCATAAAAATTGTTTCTTTTTGAATTCCTGACTCCGCCACTGTGTGGTACTTCAGCAACATGATAATAGCTAAAACAACATCAATATTATCTAGCTCTACTTTACCCCCACCCGCTCACTCCCTAAAGCATCACATTGAAAACTCAATACATCAATATAAATGAAATAAAGTGATTAGAGAAAGAGACCATTGCAGGCGAGCTGAAGAACAGATGAAGCATCAGCCCAAACCGTTTGTTCACCAGAAGGAATTGAAGGGCAAATTGGTACTTCTCTATCTCCTTCAGCTTCAGAAACATCAGCCATGTTTACCAAAGTGAAAAAACGTATCTGGGTATGCGCTAAATTGTGTAATGAGCTCAGAAAGTTGAGATTCTTGAAATTAAAACAGTGATTACTATCACAGTTTTGGCCTACTATTGCAGCAGCAGGGAAAGAGAGGAAAAAAATGAAGGAAAAGAGAATTGGTCTTATTAATTTGGTAGGGCAAGAAATGGGTCGGATCCTGTTGGACATGGACCTTCACGACCCGACCCGATTACTTTTTTTTTTATCTTTCTTGAGAAGAAAGAAAAAGAGAGCATAAAAGGATATATATGGAAAAAACTACTTAATTACACAAACATTTCTATCATATTTTTTTTTTTTCTTAAGTTCAAAATAATTACATATTGTCTAAGGGAGAGAAAGGCAAGCAAAAGAAGGATAGGGGCGAGCAAGATAAAAGGGAGGCGAACGAGATAGTTTACGCATTTCGATTACATGTGAATCGCACAAGATACATGTATTTGCGATATCGAATACATTCTAAAATACAAATACATAGGAAGAGAGGTGACAGAGGGAGAGAGGTGAGCAAGAGAGTCAGATACATGCGAATTCACTTGAATACGGTGTATTTAGAATAAATTACACCTAATTTTGATCCATGTATGATGTATCCAAAGTTCAAGCTTTGGTAGGATTCAAAATTGAAAACTCGCTTAAAGAAAAGTAATTTACTCTTAAACTAGTTAAATATGTGTTGTTTGCCCATATATATAAGATCTATTGGATGAGGGCTGTCAATGGGCCATTATGGGCTTTAATCTTATTTTAATTGGGCCAGACACATTTTCTCTAGACTTCATGATCCAAGTGAATAGACTTGTTCTTTGTTGAAATTCCCTTTTAGGGAGAAATGTTATAATAACATATTTGATGAAATTCTATAAATGGAAAAAAATCTAAAGAGAATAGAGTGTATTCACATCTTATTACTATCTCGTGAAGGCAAAAAAGACTGCTTCCGAAGAAATGTTAAGGAACCAAAAATTGCTAGTTAGTTCTATAGAAGAGGTTCCTTGAGAAATTAAACTACGTGGAGTTTGAGATGTAATTGCTTTAACATCTTATGGTCTTCTTATAGGAAATAAATAATTATAATTGTAATTTGTATCCAAAGAAATACATTTAGCGACGGATTATTAAAAATAAATTATTATCTATGAGCTATTTAGCGACGAACTTCATCATCAATTTCATATTTTCCCCTTGCATTAATATATAGTGCTATAGTAACTGTTTCAAACTCCACTTACTTGGAGCTTTTCTACATCTCTTTCAAGAGTAAGAGTGTAACAATTAAGGGATCAAAATTAGTTTTTTTTTTATACTTTTACCCTAACTATTTTTCATGTATTTGGAATTTTATATACTTTTTTTTTAATTCAGTGGCACTAGTTGAACATTTTTTATTTTTTTTACAGATTACTTCTATTTCGAGGGTAGTCTTTAAATTTTGCCCTATTACCCTCTAATAAAAAAAATGTGGATCAAAGTATTTTTAACTATGACCTATTTTCAGAAGACAAATCTTCTTATAGAATGTTTTTTCCAATGCATTTTAGTACTATATCTAATTAATTCACAAACAAGCTTTTTAGGAAATTTTGCATGAGGCATAAGTGCAGTAGACATAACTTATACCTTGGGGCATAGGTTAGGTAAGCATAACTTGTGCCTCAGAATATAAATTCAGTAGTATGATTTTTTTAAGGCATGATATATTAAAATTGAACTCATGCTTTGAGACATATAACTTGTATCTCGAGGCATATTAAAACATAATGAGTTAGCCCATTTGACAAAATATTGGTCCATATTTGTACAAAACATATCAAAGCCCAAAAATATGATTATATGTATTCTTACTTTAATATTTCTTCAAATGAAATAGTAAATAAAATAAAATTAATAGTGCCAATCACTTAAAAAATGAATGATTAGTCATCTTGAAGTTGTATACATTAGAAGTTCATTACATAATATAAATAACAAATGAATGATTTTTCCTATATCTTTGATCACACCATGTATATATAATAACACAATGCAATGCCTTACATCAAATATATTTTTTAAAGAAATACAAATAAAAAATAAAGTATTATGTGTCACACCTCAATCGACTCCTATATTCCAAGAACACTAGTGCAGCACCATAGTGCGACAATGCACCTAAAATCACAAATACATGAAATATTTGATGACTATGACCAGCTAGGTCAAAAAATCCAGGTTTCCATCTCTCCGGGATCCGCGCAACATAAAACATAGTCCCAATTAAATAAGACAATGCCATTGCCAATTCATACGCTAGCGTCACATTCCTTTCTGGTTCGTCCCAATTCAATACTACTGCGTGGACTGCAGGTATAAGGCCGAAGAATCCCATAGACATGAACAGGACAGCACGGAACGATCGATACTTCCCGGTCGAAAACACGGGGGATAGGAGGGTGATGATGGTGCAAATTCCCATGATTGTGATACCACCTAGGTATACAATTTGCCAATGTGGTGAACATTGAAAAATGTAGTAAATTGGTGGGAAGAATGAGGTGATTATCATGACTGTGATTCCAACATAATCCATTCTCAACAAAAGGATGTTTAGCTTGTGTGAATGGCAACAAAAGAGGTGACAAATGCTACTTGAAAGTAGACAAAACATTGAACCAACTAAGAATACATAAAATGGCCATGTTGTTTCACTTTGTATACTCTTTGTTGACATCATGTTATCCAATTGTAAGTGTTGGTCCTGCTTTAAATCAATTAGTCTAGATGGACCCTGAAAGAAAAAAAGAGGTTTATATTAGGGAAAGTTATATATACATTTGTTTGATCGATCAAAAATATTTATAGTTCGTTAGAGAATATACATGTATTATACATTAATAATACATATCAATCAACTTTTTTTGGCGGACAACCATTTAAGTTAATTTTAATGACTTTTTTCTTAATATATTTGGACGCTTGACCAAAAATGATTATAGTTACTAGACAAATTTATAAAAGATATACAATAAATATATATAGAATATATATTTATACATTATATACATGGGAGGGCTATTATTTTGGCAAACGAGTATTTATGTCAATTTTCCTAGTTTATATATATTGTCGGTATAAATAAATTAAAATTATTGAAAATGTAACTTAACATGTTATAACTTTTTATTTTATTTTATTATTTATATTTATGTTTCATGTTATTTTTTTCTTCCTTAATTAGATTTCAAGAAAATGAAATTGATTTTTTAAAATAATTTGGAAAGTGACTCACTTGGAAAAATTCCTTTGAATTGTTAGAGACATTTGCATCACCACTCATAGGAAAGTTCCTGCGAGATTGAACCAAAATTTAATAAATTTATCATACAATCATAATAGATTGAAAAGGAAACAATGACAGCAAAATAGCAAGATGAACAATACAAAATAAGTCACGTATAATAGTAAAAATAGAAGAAAAGTTGAAGATGTGTGAATACTAACTAAAAGTAAGATAAGACTCTACTACGTAAGACTCTTCTGACCTAGTTTTCGACCTTCCTACCCTAATATTAAGATAAAATTAAATTATTATTTTTTGTTTTTTTCTTTCTACTTTCGGAATTGACATAAATTCCCAAAAAAAATTGTTGGAGGACGGAGGTTGTGACTCCTGTGACAATGACTTTAATGAATCATAGAACTAAATTATTATTATTTTGTTTATTATATATAAATAAAAAGGGGACGTATTTATGGAATGTAGTTGGAAGTTTGATGGCCAACAATACCATAAAAGCATATGCTAAAAATTAAACTACTATTCAATCAACCAACTTTTCAGATAGTAATTAAAATGGACCCCTTTTAAAAGTGTCTTTTTAGCTGTCACTAGGATTATCTCTATGAAATAATTCAGCTTTTTTTAAATTAAAAAAAAAAAAGACTTTTCATACTAGTTTTAAAATTTAAATGTAGGAAATAATAGACTTATTATTTTGTTGGGAATTAGCAAAAAAAATAAATTAAAATTATAAGTCAAGTGACCTAACTTTACTTTTATCTTACCTAAAAGTAATACTAACACTTAAAAGATTCTCTCTTTTAAGTCACTTGAGGAATAATGAGTTTTCCGATTCGAAGTCTGAATATAAAGTCATCTTTATTACTAGATATGAAGTGTTTTGTTCTAATATAAGATTTTACAACACGAAATTTTGTCAAATTTCAATTTAAATATTAGATAATAGAATTTAGGTGACTTACCAAATAAACATAGTCATGAAATCAGAGAGTTGAGGCACTTGCACTACATTTGATAAGGTTAGTGCCACAAATAGAATAAATCCAAGTAAATGCCTGCAAAATAGAATTAAAAAAAAAAGTTTAGCTCTCTCTAAATTAGGAGAAATAAACTGAAAATAAAAAAATAAACATATGAAGAAGTGTTGAAGGGGGTTTAAATCTACTTTATATATATACTTATAAGTACTGTGTAATTTTTTATCGAAGAATATTCAGATGAATCCCCTTGACTCTACCTGGCTCTATCCCTGAATAGATTTGGTGCAAAAATCCACTTAACATATATATAACTAACTTATCAAGAACATAGCAAGTTGTAATTTTTTAGAATTCAGATTTACAAACTCAAAGTTTTAGCTCGTGTCATTGGAAATAGAAAAAATCCGTTGAAAATGTAATGAGAGATAAGATAAAATACTTACGTCCAAACATTAAGAGTTTCATTATGCCAACGAAAAATGCTTAAAAGAGCTTGTTTAATAGGCCAATTAGCTCTATAATAATTGAGAATAAATTCATTATCCTTCATATATCCTGGTAATTCTTCATAACAAACCAAAGGGTAATTATTATCATTATTATAATTTTCCCCTTTCTTTGTTATTTTCTCAATATTCTTCTCCCAACTTTTGTTTGCAATATTTTTCTCATTTTCCTTTTCTTGATTCATATTTTTTCTCTTCCAAATAGACCCTTTAGAGCTTTTGATCATTTCTTCTTTAAATCAATGTGGAATTATAGAAAAGGAAAAAAAAATCTTTGTTTTCTTTTGGTTTTTTGAATGTGTGTTTGGTTGAATAAATAAGTGAAGGTTTTTAGGGTTATGTTAGAAAATGTAAGGAGGAGAATAGAGTATTTATAGAGTTTTTTTTTTTTACTTCTAAGACTTTTAATAGTTAGGTCATCAATAACTTATTTGACATGTTATTTTGATAAACCACCCCCACCTCAACACACAACTTTTTTTTAAAATAAAATAAAATTTGGTACATGTGGCATTTAGATTTTGGGTTCGATCCTCAGCAGATCGAATCGTTCATAATATAATTTTTTTTGTGAAATTTCACTAGATATGTTGATGTTGTTATTGTTGTTTGTGGTATCTAGATGTTTTCTTAATGGAGTGAAAAGAGTTAAAACGACGCTTATTTTGAGACATAGAAAGTAATTAATTATATCTTGATGATTTTTTAAAATGACAACTATTTAAAACTAGTTATTATTAATAAAAACGACAAATAAAGTGAACCAAGGAGATTTCTTTTGATTATATATATATACGCACAATGTGTACGTGATCTTGTACATGCTTCGAGTTATGTAAAAATTAAATAGTTGGGGTGTGAGGGGAGGGGGAATTTGATTAACTATTGTTATCTCTGATTGATTTATATTATCTGTCTTTTAATATTATCTGAGTTTTTTATCCGTTGTAATAAGTAATCTATCTTATTTTAAAATTTTAAATCTCACGTATTAAAAAATATATATATACGTATTGTACTTTGAGCAACCTCCCAAAAAATATAAATTTTATTTAAACATTAAATGTGGAAAATGATAAATGTGGAAAATGAGATGATCATAATTATAAGCCACGTAGAGATTATCTTTATATAACGGTTTTTGATTGATTTGTTACACGTATGGATAATGGTAGTTAAGATGAAAATATTACTCTTGAGTATTTAAGAAGGCAATATAACAAATTAAACGCTTAAGCAATTTCTCTTTTCTAGATACTCGGTTTGTTTTAAATTATCTATCGTAACTTTTTTTTTCATGTTTCGTAAAAAACATTAATTGGAAGTTTTTTTAAAAAAAAACTGTTTTTGCTATTTGAATAATCATAATATCACCATATAACTGTAGTATTTTTTTTTCAAGAACAATTATCATTAAGAATAAAATGAAAAAAATACGTTTGAATCTTCTTAACTTCTTTATATATCTATTTTCATTATATATATTTTGACTTTTTAATGAAAATTTTAGACTTGCTGCAACGAATATAATTACAAACTACTCTCAATTAAGTAATGTTCACATATTGAGTGTCCACCTAGTACTTTGAATATGGACATATATTTAAGAGTGGGAAATGAGCAATGGGTAGATGAAAATTTTCCTACCAATTTTGGTTGAGGAAGCTAAGCTAAATTTTAGCTTCAATTTTCCTTTACTCATATTATAGTGTGAAATGCTTGGAATGTGATTCTTTAGGCAATATTGAAAAGTATAATATTGTGAAACTTGTAATAATATAGTAGCAAATAATGATTAGGGATTAATTAGTTCTTTTGGTTCCTTATATATTTGTGAATATGTATATTTAATTTTCAATGACTTGAAAATATGTACTTTTGATTCCTTTGAAAATTCCAAAATTCATATAAATATTAACTGTTTCACCATTTTAATATTCGTCTATTATGTTAAACTACTTGTATTTATTATTATTCCATATATAGGATAATATAACATATTTCCTGCCCAAAATGGACAAAAAAACACATATTTTAATTAATTAAAAATTAAATATTTTAAATTATATATTACAAAAATCAAAATCAGAATTTATCAATAATTAGGCAAAATTATGTTGCTTGGTGTGGACAAGTGGCCAACAGTTGGAAGATTTTGCTTACTATATTTCTTTTGTTGCCCTTAAGAAACTTCAAATCTTAACCTAATTTATTATTTTTTGAACAAGTGGAAACTTGTTAGCATCAAATATAACACATTCATAAGGTTTAAATTTGTGTTAACTTTAAAAATTTAGTATGTCTTTTTAATAGGGATGGCAATGGGGCCGTGTAGGGCGGGGCGGTGTGGGTTGAGCTTAACCCGCAAAATTTTTAATCCGCTCCACATAGTAACTCTTTTCACTTTCAACCCGCCCCGCATAATTTTTTTAATATTTTCTTTTTTTAGTTATATTTGATACTAAAATTAAAATTCATAAAAATAAATTCATTTTTTCATTAAATTGTATTAATTTAATAGGATAGTGACTTAAAATTTTATTTTTTAGAGGTCAATTAGGAAACATGTAAGAAATTGTATTATTTTTTATTGAACCATTTTCATTTATTATCTTGAATATTTTAGTAGCTTTAATGAAATTATCTTAATAAATAATGCTCTATCACTCTTATAACATGTAAAAAGTTAAAATTAAGTTTGAACCCACATAAAATCACATATACCCGCAACCCGCTCCACCCCACATTATTTTTTAAAAAACCCACTTCAACCCGCCCCGCATCCGACCCGCCCCACACAACCTTAAATCCGTCCTGCTCCACATAACCTTAAATCCACCCCGCCCCGCCCCATTGTCATCCCTACTTTTTATAAGTGGAGTCAGAATAAAGTACTCATAATTATTGAATTATCGGATGCCTCGAAAAAAAAAATGAGGTCCTCGAAAATGGTTAAAGTAATTGAATAGAAAAATCACCTTGACTACAGTTTAGCAAAATTATTCCTATGAGTTTGAATCTCTTTGTTCAATTTCAATCTTGATTAGTTCATTAGATTGAACGGCCAATTGTCCTTTAAATCCTCAATTCAAATAGCAAAAGTTATCGTAACTAATTATAGATACGAAGAAGTTACTCAAAGTGTAGGTTTTTAATTTCTTTTTTAATAAAATATAATATAAATATAGCTTGATACACTAAGATTCACACATTCACATAGGATTCGAAAAAGAGCTACACCCACCATGAGAATCTTTCTTTTCTTTTTTACTTTTTTTACCCCTCTCTCATTTTTTTTGCTCTCTTAATAACTCAAACTGACAATTTTCAAAGTTGAAAGTGAAGAATATTTATCACCCGAGCAACTCCCTCTTATCTATACTTGTTCGTATGACCTTATTATACCAAAATTTAAAATATGGAAGTACAGGACTAGGCATCAGCCCATACACACAGATTTATTACTTATTTGTTGTCACTATTTTTCTTTTCAATGGTATTTTTATATTTATACTTGTTCAATCTATTTTTAAAATATTTTTCTTAAGGCAGTCTATTAAAAATAGTTTCTCTATCTCACACAAGAAGGGATAAGATCTTCATACACTTCACTCTCTTTAGATTCCACTTATGAAATCATATTGAATATGTTGATAATAAAATAAGGCTTGCAAAATGGTTAAAGTACAAAAAGTGGGATATATTACAATTTTTCATAAAATATATAATTAAGAGAAATGTTTTTTTTAAAAAATCATTTTTTATGCAGGTATATTTTATTATTATCCATAAAAGTCAATCAAACCTTATTCTAGAGAAAGAATTATTTTAAATTAACAGATAATAAAGATTCAAAATCATTGAGATTCGAATTTTGAAGGCGTACGTGTGGTATAGGTGGGAGTTGGGTAATTAATAAAGCAAATTTATTTGTTTTAAATAGGAGAGTTGACTTTTTATTTAAAATTTAGAATAGTAGAATTTAAGTTATGGACGTGTAAAAAAGTTCTTATATTATAACTTTTGGTTTCAATTTATAAGAAGGTATTTAACTAGATAAAAGTTTAAGAATAATAGAAATATTTTTTAAATTTATGATTTAAAATAAGTAATAATAAATATTTGTGTCGCTATGAATCATCTCAATAAGAATAAAATGAAAAGTTTAAAATTAAATTATTACTTTACTAAATATAAAAATGTGTTATTCTTTTTAAGATGGACTAAAAGAAAACATCACATAAATTATATTGATTCAACAAAGATATATAATACATTTTAATTTATAACAACAAATTAATTATCATTTTTATCATATTACAACTTATCGTTTGCTAATAAATTTGTCTATATTATTTGTTAAGTAATTTGACAATGAAAATAAATATAATTTCTAAATCATCAATGCATAAAATTTAAACTATGAGACAAATAATACAAAGATGTCCTTTGTTTTCCTTATAGGTATACCCATAAAATTATTGATGGCAAGCCATTCCATGTTCATGATGTTGGAAAATTCTAGCTACTTCAATGGGGAAAGGCAAATTAAGGACCACAACAACATGGGTTTAAAATGCGGATCTAAGATTTATGAATTCAATATTTAGGTGTTTATAAAAAATATTGAGCAGAAGTGTGATACTTTATCATGTGTTTAGGTGCTCAATCAAAACAAATCATAATTTGAGTATACTATAAATAAGATTTACCTGACAAATTTAAAGGTCTTTTGATTATATTCAATCATGTTAAATCTATATATGAAGAAACTTCTAAAATGGCGTCAAATAGTGGTTCAAGATTAATGATGACATAGATGATAGGATGGTGCTAAGGCAGTAATACTAATGAGTCATCCTTGATGATTTTTCATTCCTTCTTTACTGAGCCGTTTCTTTTTACTGAATTTCATTATTAGAATTTATGATTCCGTCACTAATGAGTGGGGGGAGAGAGAGGTGCCTTCTAACTAACAGCTAACACATACTATTTGGTCATTGCTGGCAAATCAGTTGTATATGAATTGACTTCCTTAGCTGTTTTGATTATCCCATTTGTGTAAGTCCAATGCGTGTCTTGCTGCCCATCACTTTCATTATTACACATTTGGTACTAGTTATTAGGAACAAAAGATAAACTAGTGGCTGGACCATTTATTACGACATTAAATGATAAAAAGAACAAATACACACTATAATCTCGTAATTTTGTTCCTATCTCGGAAAGGCAGAGAGATGAAACATGGTTTCAGAAAGAAAATGACATTAAATAATAAGACGTTTCTTTATTTAAATAATCCACCTAAAATTTAATATCGCCGCCGCCCCTAATTAGGATCTATTTAGTAGAGTCAAACGTTAGTAAACCGTGTGTTCATTTATTTGTTTTTTGTTGCTCATGAAATGTAAGTAGTCCATTTTTTCAAGTTGTAAAGTAGTTGAGCTTTAAATCTGTATCAAAACGTCATCAAGTTTTGGGCCATCATGTTCGGTGAAACAAAAAAATCATTTCATGTTTGTTTCTTTAGGATCGAAAATAGATCCTACGACTCATATTATCAACATATCTGGAAAGAGTAGAGTGTACAAAAACCATATTCAAAATAACATGTCTAAGGAGAATTGAGTGTCCGCAAACCTTACTTCAACCTTGTGAAATTACACCGAGTATGTTGATATTGTTGTAATTGACCTGGTGAACACAAAAAGACCAACAAAGACGATATGGAGACTTATGGTCCCAAACTTGAAAAGTTAGGAAGCCATTTCAGAACAAACATCTGGTGAGATAGATAGACGTCCAATCCTGCAACAGCTAGTTGTTCTGCCTTAGGATCTCAGACTTCAATCAAACCCTTCGAACTCTTCAACGTTGAAACAGTTAGGAATTGCTAATAATCAACAAAGGACTAAAGTAGCATTATATAAACCAAAACCGTAATATATGAAATGTCAAGTGAACCTTTCTTTTACATAACGGACGATCCAGAGAGTTCAAAAAAACTGATAACCCATCGATAATGCCTTCCGATGGATGTATATGATAATTTACATGATCAGGCATGTTTATAGGTTGAAATTTATTTCTTTTTCTCGATGAACCGGAACAGGTTCTATCGAATGTCATAGCAAAAGAAATTCTATAACTTTACAGCACTGGTTCTTGCATAAAGCTTTTATGTCCTTTAAAGAGGATCAAAGGACTCATCTCATTTTGTAGTCTGTTGAAAAGTATTAACAGCTTCAAAAGACAAGCCATTCTTTTCATGGCATAATCTTAGCTCATATAGGTTTTTGACAATCAAAGGGGGAAGGGTATTATTATCCTTTGAGTACCGCTAGTTTCTCCAGTAAGGAACGGATTTCGGTGCTGCTACATTCCTCGTCCGCTTGGATGACATTAGGGCTGTCGAATGGTAAAACATCAGATAGCGGGTAATTCCTATTACCGTGAATTAAGCTGCTTGCATTAGTGCAGAGTCCTTTCATTATGACAGCCTTGCGTAGACCACCGATCAATCCTTCATAATCAGTATCACCACTTTCTCCGACGAAAACCACCAACTTCGACAAGTCCATTCCCCATCGCAGATACAAGTACCTGTACACAATGTTACAGACATTTAAATAACAATCCCAAGTATCAAAACATACTTTGAGTGGACAAAAACATTACCTGAGTGCTTGGGACCGAGATGCCAGTACAGGGATCACATTAATCCTACTCCCATTTTGACAATAAACAGCGTGACAACGAAGTGCCTGAATTCGCATTACTTTTCTAAGCTCTTTAGCTGGAGGAACCTGCAAAAGCAACAAAATACAATCACTGAGGGTGCAACTAAAAATCCTATTGACCTGCAATTGGATTATAACATCAGATGCTTGGAGAAAATAGACGTCAGATGTTTCAAAGAATATCTAGCACAAGTCTGAATCAATAACTTGCTTGATGCAGCAGCCAGAGTAAGTGAAAGCAGATTCTCGAAGAGAAAATAGGAAAGCTTTTGCTACTGCATTGAACCGCCTGCCCCCAGGGAAAGGAGGTGTGATCAAAGAGTCAAAGAAGCGAAATTGAGAAGGAAAAAGGAACACCAAAAGATGGAGAAAAGAAGTCAATTTACCGTCCCAGGCATGCAGACTTTGAAAGTATAGCAGTAGTCCGCTGAATTGTCTTCATCCTCAACAACAATGTGATCTCCATTTTCACCATTCTTATCAATGATAGAGGCGGCCCAACGCACCAAAGTCTTTCTCAACCCTTCGCCCCCCCAACGATACTCAATATGTGAGTGATAGTACAAGTCAACTACAAAAGGATTTTGCTCAGAATGGAAGGACGAATAATAAAGATCACCACCACTATTGCATATGTAAGCATCAAAATCAGTAGGATTCATGCCCTCTGAAAGCAGGAAAGACTGTACTTCTGATATATTGAAAGATGTAGCCAGGATAAATCCAATGGAACCCTCTGCCCTTTCCTTCTCTACAGCCTCAAATATCTTTTTCACACTTCCAGAGAGTCCTGAGCTAGCATCACAATCCACTGCAATAACAAAAATATGTCGCCTCCTCCTAATCGCTGGGAATTTACCAGCACCAGGGTTTTGGTCTGCCTTGTCTGACGACCAAGATTTTGATGTGCTCTTCAGTGCACCCTTAGATAAGGACAAAACAGCATTCTCTAACTTGCTCCTTCGAACTTCGGGGTCTAATGTAGTATCAGCATTTTCTTTATTGTCATTCTTTTCCCCATCTAATGAAAATCTCAAATTCAGAGATATATCATGAATATCTCTCAAGGAATCACTAGGTGAATCTGTTTCTGAATTTTCATCATCATCATCATTGGATCTCAGCCAGCGTGGTTGCCTTGGTTTGCAGCTAGCTATCCGGGATAGATAAGTTTTACAGTGCTCGGGCCATGAGAAAAGGTGGATATTTTTTAATCCATTTGCCCTGCATTTAGCCCACAGTTGCTTATCAGCAACCAACTTCAAAAGAGCATCAGCAATTGCCTGCTGATCATGGGGATCCACTAAGAGACCATTGTCAAGAACCTGCAAAACAACTAAAGATCAATTCGAATCTAATTTGGTTGGAAGTTTGTCAGAACATAATGGAAGTCATCAAAGGCAGATATGAAATAAATGCAACAGCATACCCTATGTATATCAACAGGTCCTCCATTTTTTGTGGCTACCATTGGGAGACCATAAGCTGCTGCCTGTGCAAGGGAGATAAAAGTGCATAGTTCAACAAATAAGACTCACCAACCTATGATGAAGAATAACCAAACCACCAACTAAAGCTTGAACCACTTAGTGAAGAAGAATACCTCAATCAAAGTCAGTCCAAAAGGCTCAATAAAAGCTGGATTAATAAAAACACCCTGTAAAAAGGAAAAGAAGTATCTTAATATTGTTTATCTAAGTAAACCAACAAGCATGCTATCGTAATATCTGTATTTCTTCACCTACGTATGAGGCCATAAAGAGGAGCAAATACCCTTGTTTCATGCACATTTTTAGAAATAGCTGAACCAACTTTGAGAACATCAAGTACTATTTCCCAATAGTTTTTATTCATGGGGGGGGGGGATGAAGGTTTTTATGCGGCATGCCACACTTTGTCACTACTATCATGAGATAATCCTACCGGCCCTTTCTATCTATTCGCTTAATTAGATGTGCCTTCAGGTGGGGACATGAGAAAGAGAGACATGTTAGGACTCATCTATATTACAGGATATATGAGGAAGAAGATGCCAAACAGTCTTCTCCACGTTCTGAAACTGGCAAACCCAGATAATGGCTTTCAGGCAGTTCCATACTCAGGTCCACTTGGCCTATTGGACACCCTCAATCTAATTTCGCTTTCCATGTTGCATTAAATTGGTTTCTATATTTCAGATTGACTAAAAATCATTACTTATTTAATTGACAAGTAACATCCTCCTGTGGTTTCTTTGTCTTGGTATAATCTACTCATGCACAAAATGAGTAATGGTGCGCTGATAAAATGCGAAGTAATTGTTTCATATGCCATGGGATACTTTCCACATCTATTGGAAATAGAATAAGAAACACTACTACATATAAAAAATAATGGGAACATATTCAACCAAGAAGTGCCACACCCTATGTGTACAATCAATGAATACAACTAAGGGAGTGAAAGAACAATACACTTGAAATTAAAATGACAGACGGTACCTTAGTCTTTGCAGCAAGACGGTAGATATCAGGAACATCTGACTGCTTGTGGTGTTTAGGATAAGCTACTTGACCATAAAGATCATACTTATCTATCATCTTCAAGATTGAAAGAAGAAGTGCAGAATTGGTGCTAGACATTTCGTCGATATTATCTCGATTACCCATTATCAAAGTCTGCAAAAAGAAGAAAGGAAGGAGGAACATCAATTGCACTGCTAGCTCAGCTTCCCTGCCCGTAAGGCAATTGACCTATACCACTGGTGTAAACTCAAACTTACAAGATTAGCAAGCTCTCTCAATGGACGACATTCACCAAATGCTTTCACTAAAGTAGTGAGGTTCTTCTTGGGATCAGGCCTAGCAAGTGCGAGTATCATAGGCTTCCTTGGATTAGAAAAGAAGCGCATAATCTAGGAAAAGGAAATCACATTAAAAATTAGCAAGAATGCAGAAAAAGTGGAAGGCAACTCAAAGAAGCAGAAAAATGGTGTTAATGGAAACCTCTGCCCAAATAGGTGGATCCGGGGTCTTTCCATCTTCACTTCCTTCTGTTTCACCATCCATGTCACCTTCATGTGGCACAATATGGTGGAACTCCATCCCAGGAGGAATTACCTGCACGTGGATGCTCACAGTTTATCACAAGAGGCTATTTAGAAAATTGCAAAAGAAGAAACACAAGGCCAACCATTTCAGGTAAATTCAGAACAGGAAAAGGCTGCGAACCTATTTTTACTTGAAGGTTTACATCACAAGTTGTATGGTCAGCTTGAAGAAAAAGAGAGAAAGTCAAGTTCCATTACTCATCAAAAATTCCTTTTCACCAAGATATGGATATCAGACATATAACTATTACTAATGTTGCTGAAATAATCCCGGATTGTGAAGGAAAAAGTTTCTTAAATTACTCATCTAATATTCCTTTTTGCCAATTTATGAATAATAGACATATACAAGTTACAACTATTACTAATGCTGCTGAAAGAATCCTGGATTATGATGCAGGTGTAATTATTTCACATCACTACAAATAAGACAAGTTCAAAAAGTTAGCTTTGAAAAAGAATCCTGGATTATGAAGGGAACTTTTACGTCAAAGCTTACTTTTTGAACTTGTCTTATTTGTAGTGATGTGAAATAATTACACCTGCATCATGAACAGTGGATGTTTACCTATTTCAGAAACCACTGAACACAACTGGGATCTTCATATTCATTGGATTAGTGACATATCCAACTAGAAAGTGAAAGTAGATATTCGCTTATAGAGGATCCAATACTTACAGCCATACGAGGCATAAACCTGCCATAACAGCTGACATTGCGCTTGATCCTTGCACGTAACTTACGCTCTAATATTGGATCAAACCCATCATACAAACGCCATTGCTCGTCAATCTCCTGTCTTGTACTAGTAATGACAATTTCGGAAGCATCAAGAGTTAATTCTTCAGCCTCTATTCTCCGCATTATCTTGTAGGTTGAGTTTATTTCATCCTTTGACAAACGACCTTGTCGCAACAGTTGCTCCAACTTATCTCTACCAAGCGAGTGACCAGTGAAAAGCATTGGTACATTTAAAGCACCCGACAGGAGAGCAGCTGAGTCGCCAGCATCAGCATAATGTCCATGTATCGCAACAGGCCACACAGGATGGCCATTACCAATTTGCTCACCAAGAACTTTGGACATTTGAATAATATGGTTAAGTGCACCATCAACAAATTCAGGAATATAGGGCCATAGCTCTTCTTTTGGAATATATTTCTCTCTTGGTCCAAAAGGAATGCGAATAATATAAGCACCACTACTCTCCCCCATCTCAGTCATCAAGCCATCTGTACTTATTGGCGTCAGCATCTCTGTCGGCTCACCATAGCTCCAATCTACTTCTGGTGAAGATACTTGTCTAGTAAGCAAGTCAACCCGATATACACCTGGCATCGACCCTAAGGCCCTCGCAAGTTCAACAACATACTTCACCTGAAAGGAGACATAAAGATCATAAAATCTTCTTCAGCCACAGACGACAAGCAGAAGGAAGGAAAACAATATGGGAAGCTTTCCAATGGCAAGGAGTAGAGAAAGATGAATTTGCATAAGCAGAAAACCAACGAGTAGTCACTACTCAAGAAATATAGTCAAAACGCATGGAAGTATAATCACCTGACCACCAGTATCAGAATCCCGTCCAAGCTCCATATTCTCACCCCGAATTAAACCATGTAAACTGCAAGAATGTAGTGTTAATAACAAGAAACCATTAGAAATAAGAAGAAAACCATTAGACACAAAGGCTGCAACTCTTTCGTGAGACAAAAGTTTCAGCTGAATGAAGCAAGCAGCTAGATGCTCTGAAGCTCCTAAATCCTGTTGCTTAAACAGGAAGATCAGACTAAAATTTGAAGAATGGTCCCTCAAGGTTTTTTAGGAACAAGGTCAAATGGTATTTCATATTTTCTCTTCAGCTATAGCACTGGAAAATGAAGTAAGTTTCCCCATTCAAATTCATCACGCAATACTACAGGAAAAAGTAGACTCACCTTATAAGTACGATATAAAGCTTCTTTCCTCTCTGCTGACTGACCCATGCTTCCATTGTCTCAACAGAACTGATTCTAGGCAATCGGCCTCTGGTACTTTCACCATGAGATGACATGTCAGCGACTATATCTCCTTTCTCTCCCTCAGATAGATCCTCTGACATATCAGCAACTGCTTCTCTGCGACCTTTCTCACGTTCTTGACGGCGTTTTGCCATCCACTGAGCTTGCTCTCCCTCAAGCTACATAAATACAAGGCTAAAATTTGAGAAAGTAGAACATATCTATACTTTATAAAACACCATGAAATGGCAATACTTATATAGATGATCCATATAGAATGATTCAACTACATGGGAGTGGGACCAGTAGTGCAGAAGAACACAACATATTACCGACTACGGGAACTGGACAAACTAACAGGAAAGCAAATTAAAACCTACTTGAAATTTTACGAAATTGAAGTAGCGAAGATTGCAATGTCTAAATCATATTTATCTATATAAATTGCGTAATATTAAAACTATAGAAAATGACTTCCAAATGAGCAATCATTACCAACAAATTTGATGTTTCCATAAAAGTCGTATATTACTCGTTATTTCCAATTAATATTGGAATGAGACACAGTTGATAGTCTGTATAAATCATTATTTACATGTTATTTTAAATGCATATTGACAAATATAGGTTCCCAAGTATAGAAAGCAAATATTCTAATACATGGAACAAAGTAAACAGTTAACCTTTCCATTTGATATAGCAAGAGATTGAACAAAGCAAGCATATAAAAACAACGATGAAAATATGTAGTCAATTACATCAACGTATCCAATTGTCAATCATGTTCACCGTTATACTGCTATTTTTATTCCCATGGGTCAAATGGTGGGAAGCTGAAAAGTTGAATTTTATTTCAGCTAAGCCTTTGTATTATTTTATAATTTTTTTTAAAAAAGAATCAATGTGACAACTGACAAGTATGTTTAACTTTAATTATGAGGTACTCTTTTATGTTGGTAATGAAATGAGTCTGTCTAAAGTAGTGAACTAAAAATTCTGAAACGGAAGTGGATCATCAGATATTCCTTAAGCCAGAGAAGTTACACAAGATTATGCGGCTACCTAGCTAGCACACAATTCATTTCACAAACTTAGATCTACTTTCAACAAATAATTGTAAAAATTAATTTTGAGTCAGGAGAAACTAAAATGTGCAAGTTAAGCAGGAAGCGAATGGCAAAAAAGAGTCTAACTAAAACCATAACAGCATATTGACAGTTATACACTACTATCCCACGTCCGTTCTGATGCATCTTTTTCCTTGCATCATTTCCCTATGAGGAACAAAAAATGGAGATGGAATCAGCATTCGAGTTCTTGTCCCTCCTAATCTAGCAGAAATTAATTCATTTCTCCCTCATTAGGAGCTGTCAGTTCAGCTCAGCATAAGCTAAATTTACAAAAATCAAACAAAGATGCGAAGAAGATGGTCTTGTAAAAAGTAAAGAATTAGATAGTTATCCCCATTGGCTAATTCATACTATATTCTTCCAGTCTTTAAAGATCACTCAAAGGTTAAATTTTAGAAATGATGGCTGATTATGCACGATAGATAGAAAAAGAAAGAGATGAATATAAACCAAAAGAAAAGAGCAATGCTGCTACATTTTCTATTTGAAAAGGTAAGATAAAGGGACAATGCTTCTATAATTCCTTCCACAAATTAAACAGTTGTGTGCAAAGATCAAAATCCCGTGTCAATTGTACAGAACATGTAATCGATGTGAATCTGGGTCCATTAAGAACACTGAATTCCCTTAAACAAAAAAATGTCCTTCCTTTTTTTTCATTTTTTTTTTGCGTTATTAAGCTGTGTTTTTTGCTTGAACATAACAATTCCAACTTTCCCTGTAGCTATACAATACTGATACTATGAATCAACAACCCGAAAAAAAAAAAAAAAAATTTGATATGTAAAGTTGTAAACTGTCACAAAATTCAAATCTTCCCATTTTCGCTACACGAATAATTTACATAGAAAAATAACATATAAACGCAACAAAAATTCTCCAATTAAACCACACACACCACACACCTGCTTTTTCTGTCGAGCCAAATTCCAAATCCTCCAGCACATATTCTCCAGCCTAGTATTCCTCTCCTGCGGACTCCGAGTAGCTTGTGCCTATTTCATCCATCAAACAAAAATCACACACAAAAAATCGTCAAAATTCAACTACACAACGCAATCAAACAAAGCAAATCAGCAAAAAAACACATTGATACAATTCCAAACTAACATAAAAACGAACAAACAGCAAAAAAAATCCTCAAAATCCAACTACACAACGCATCAAAACAAAGCAAATGAGCAAAAAAACACATTTATACAATTCCAAAATCACATAAAAACGAACAAACAAACAAAAATATCCTCAAAATTCAACTACACAACGCATCAAAACAAAGCAAATGAGCAAAAAAACACATTAATACAATTCCAAAATTCAACTTACTCGGATCCACGAACGATGCAAATCAGTCTCATCGAATCCAGTAATAACTTCCTCAACAAAGTACCTCGTCGGACTAAACCTCCCTCTTTCTCTTAACAACAACGATGACTTCTTATCATCTAGCCCTGGTCCTACATCCAGTATCGCCTCTAAGTAGCTGTTAATCCAATCGTTTCCGGCCATCTCCTCCGCCGCACTCCTCCGCCGTGTGCTAGAGAGATTAACGGAGTAGAAAAGATGTTTCTAGATTTATGGAGGTGGTGAAATGATAAGGACAGTGAGAGAGGATTTAGAGAAAAAAATTAAAAGAGCTAAAAATGCAGAGATTCTAACAAACCAATTGAATGGAATGCTAATATGCTAATTTATAGGAGATTTCTCTAAAGATATTTGTCAAAAAAATAGAGTAAAATCACTCAAAACTTTTAATAAGAAGAAAATATATTAAATTAATTCTATAATTGAATGTGTTAGACTGAGAATTGACAAATGTTGTCATTCATAGTATTATGGTTGAAAATATTTTATTTGAAGAATATAAAGGTGCATACGAAAGATATAATCAGTAAATATATAGTATTTATCCGACTGTGAAATACTGATGATGTATACGGTAGATATAATCATTAAATATGTTGATTAAATTAATTGCGTAAATTCAATGTGTTCGACTGAAAATTGAGAAGTGTGAACTGTGACACTTATGATGTTACTGTAGAAAATATTTTATTCGGGACGATGATGGTACATATAGTAAATATAATTAGTAAATATGTCGGTTAAATTAACTGTATAAATTGTTCGACTGAAAATTGACATGTAAAGTGTTTATTCATGATTTCACTGTAGAATATATTTTATTTGGAGACGATGATGGTTCAGATATATTTAATAAATATGTTGTATAAATTAGATGTGTTCAACTGAGAATCGCCGAATATGAAATGAGGCGTTACAACATCTATTACTTTATTCGTAAAATGATGACAGTATAAATATGTTATGTATTTTTGAACCTAATTTGGACCCAAAAAAACCTAATTGGTGACCGCCGCTAGTCATCAATACTTGCAAAAACTATTAAATTATCAGATCTCTATCATAGATTGGTGAAGCGCCTAAATTAATCAGTTTCTTCGAGTTGATATAAGACGTCACACAAATATCATATGCAGAAAAATGTCTTTCAAATGTACATGATATCGATTTAGAAGGAATGAGAGCTTACCATTATACTATTCAGGACTAAAAAAGGATGAGTGTTTATTTGTTGAATCGGAATCAGTGGACAGGGAAATGACTTTGGAGGCGGTCAAAGAAAACTACAAGAACTGATTTTCTGACTGTATAATTTATAGAAACGACTCAAACTTGTTGCCCTAATAAAAATAGTGTTTTAATTTATCTTAAGAAATTTTAGTGATTTTTTTAATACAATAAATATGATTTCAGTAAAAAAAATCTAAATAGAATGAGAATAATTATTATATTTATTATTCGGTAAAACTAATAATTCGGGGACAAATTATAATTTACATCAAATTTAGAGGTGTTTTCAATACTAGTCTATTTAAAATTTACATTTCCAACATTTATTAGTGGAAATATTTATTAAAAGTATTACTCTTATTTGAATATAAGTGTTTTTTTAAATGTGTTTCCTTTATTATTCATTGAGAGTTGTGTAAAAATAAAATAAACTTTTTTAAAAGTAATATTGTCAACCAAGTAAATAGGTACAACTATTGAATGAGGTGATGTAAGAAGAATTGTATTGCATTCATTTTTCCTTTTATGGAAGGAAATTGCATTTGAATGGAACAAAATTCATCAAATCAAAAGTTTGATTACATGAATGTGGGAAAAAAAAAGACTTAAAGAGCCCGCTTTGATTGATTTAAAAAAAATAGTTTTTAAGTTAAAAATAAAAAATTAAACTGAAATGACTTTTAAGTCAAAAATAAAAAGTAGGAGCATACCTACTTTTGATTTTTGACTTATTTTAATTTATTTTTATCTTGGAAAACACTTGCTAATTTTATTTTAAGTCATTTTTGACTTATTTTAAGTTGTTTTTTATATTTGTCAAACAGTTAGTTTTTGACTTAAAAGTAGGTTTGATCACTTTTAAGTCAATCCAAACACCTTCTAAATAAGTGTTATTTAAACAAGTTATAGGTAATAAAATGCTACTATATAATAATAATAATAATATATATAATTAATAAATATTTAATATATATATATATATATAATTAATAAATATTTAATATATATATATATATATAGATGTTAATATCTTTTATATATTTTTATGATAATAAAGAAAAAAAGTGGAATTTTAAAAATGAAATAAATTATGTTAAAAATTGTCTAAAAATAACTAATTTAATTTTAATCAAATTTTAATACGAATATCAACAAAGAAACTGTGCAAAAAGCTGCAGCTCTAATTCCCGTGGCGTAAAAAAAAACGTACTTGCTGTGAAATTCCTCCACGTAAGCAAATGAAATGTTCACTTTTTGACTTTTTGAGAAAATTGAGGCGCAGATTGTCAATTAGTACAAAATGTGGGTCCTTTAACGCAAAATAAAAAAGTTGGTTCTAGATTTTTGAGGAATAAAATTAAGATTATTCTTGCTATATGCTCTTTTAGATTTGCTAAACTTCTATTTGACGAAAATACCCTCACTATTGTGGGTCCCATTTATAATTAACTTCAAATCAAATTATTGTCCCACTTTTTAATTTTTTGAAATTATTCTCTATGTTTTATACTATATTAGAAGAGTCTAGGATTTTACCAAAAGTGGGCCCCATCTCCTTCCACTTAAATAATATTTTTCAACCTTATCATGGTAAAAGTTGAATTTATTATCCTTTACATTTAATTTTATATGATATTATTTTTTCTATAAAATCATTATATATGTTTTA
>JAJOOS010000438.1:0-66217 GCA_029582725.1 Solanum chiquidenum
AAGTTTGATTAATGATTTGACTTAGGTAAGTTCTAGTTATGTTTCTAGGCTTAAACTGACTAAAACCTCATAATTTAGGGTCTAAACGACGTATCTTAGGGGTTAAAAGAAATAGGAAAAGACCAAAAGACCCCTAACTTAACTGCTATCGGAGTGATCGACGGACGGGACTGACGGGCCGTCATTCAATCGACGGTCCGTCGGTCAAGTCTGCCCAACAGGGCTTCACTAAAACGAACATAACGTTTCACTCGGAGGTCGGATTTTAGCAAACTCGGTGTCGTTGGAAAGAGGATTCAATTATATATCATATCATAGGTCATGGGAAACATAATTACTTTTGTGCTAATAGTTATGACTATTTGAAGTTGACCCAATCACAATTTTCATCTAACTGGCTGCTAACCCTTACCTACGGTCAGACCTACAGATCGTGGATCGAACGACGGTCTGTGCTGGTCCACTGTAGTTTGCGTCAGAGGCTGGGTAAAGGGGTCTTGATCCACGGACACAGACCACGGACCGTGGTCTGATCTACGGACCTTGGGTTTGTCCGTGAGTCGAGACTTAGCCGATTTCTAAGCTGGATTTTGGGAGGGGTTGCAGTGCTGAATCACAAACCACCAGCATGGTCCGTGGTCTGACCTACGGTCTGTGGATGGCAACCGTGGGTTGCACCTGCAACTTCTCAAAATCTGCATTTTTTGTCTATCTAGGACACGGGGTGTTACAGTTCTAAATGTCATTCTTCTCTGTTATATACCACAACTCAATAGACACCCCGTTCCCATTCACCAAACTTCTTGCTAAGCTTCAAATTCTAGTATGGAAGAATGTACATAAACGTCGCAGAAAATAGAATCGACAACTTTTCAACACTACTGAGTTCTTACTGGGTAATATTTTTCATGATGTGCCTCGCGATATTCAGATCTAATATTAGGGGAGGGCTTATCTCTACTAGCTCTTGATCTTTTACCCATGATGTGTTGATAACTTTGCAGACTTCTTCTTCAGCGTTTGATCGCATGAAACTAAAGAGAGTATATAATGTGGGTTATTATTTTGATAAACAGCTATTTATGTCATTTTTTTCTTATTTATTTGGCTAATTTAAGAAAATAGATTGCCATTTAGATTTTGTCCTTATGTGAAATTTGTCGAAAATATAACGCTTGAGAAATTATCCTCCCTGATATAATGTCTACTCATATATTTCTCAACCTTAGATACAACATAATAGGCTACTGTATGATGCTTGTAATAACTTACATAATTTTAGATCATAGTTGGACATTTCTCATACGATTATCAACTTACTCGAAAGGGATCTTTAGACTGTTGGTGGAAAGGTGCATACACGTGTAAGAGATTATTTATTTTTTAAAGAAGGTCAGTTATTAGAGAAAAGTCTCAAATATGTCATCGAACTTCAGAATATTACACATGGTGTCCGTCCCTTAAATATAGTGGTATTTATTTTTTGTCCTTCGTAAGAAAAGACATAAAAAAAATGGCATTTTGTGTTTCCGGGAAAGGCCATACACCGAGAGGTGTGATGTAGCCTACCCTAGTGCAAGCATTAGTGACTTCTTTCATGGCTCGAATCAATGATATATAGGTCACACATAGATAATTTTATGTTGTTTCAACGCTCTCCTCCCAATATTATATATCATATGTCATATCATATCATATATCATATATCATATATCATATATCATATATCATATATATAAAAGAGAACCCTAGGGCCGTCTACATGGCGTCACCACAAACCATGATTTCCTTTTAATTTATATACTAGTAAAATTACTCGCAGTTCATGCAAAAATTTACTATCACGAAATTTATAAAATAATACTTAAAATCTATCAGTCATTAAAACTAAAACACTATATTATCTTACATACATGATTACGTAGTAACAAACATTAAAAATGTAAAGCAAAATGAAAATTATAACATCTTATCATTTATCTATAAAAACATAAGCATAAATTAATGACGGTAAAAATATATACCAGGATATGTACTATAAGCAATGGTGTACTCAACATGAGCAAAGTACACGAATATTTAATTGTGAAGAAGAAGAAGAAGAAGAAGAAGAGGTTCAAAATTTTTGTTGTTTTAAAATGAGAGGAAATCCCTCTATTTATAGACAACTAAGGGTAGTGTGAACAAATATTTCTTGTCCCTTATCGAAAATGTTACAACTATTTGGAGAAGTTGCAACCCTTCGAAAAGGTCACAACCTTTCATAAAAGTCACAATTTTTCATAAAAGTCGCAACTCTTCATTAAGGTGCAACTGTTCATAAAAGTCACAACTTTTCATAAAAGTCTCAACTCTTCATTAAAGTCACAACTTTTCATGAAAGGGGAAGGCTAGTTTTGGAAATATATAACTTAAAAGGGAATCTTGGTTTGTGGTGGCGCCACGTAAGGGGGCCTAGGGTTCTCTTTTATATATGATATGCTGATATGATATGATATATGATTTCCAAAAACTAGCCTTCTCTGTTCATGAAAAGTTGTGAATTTTATGAAAATTTGCGACTTTTATGAAGAGTTGTGACTTTTATGAAGAGTTGCGACTTTTATGAAAAGGTATGATTTTTATGAAGGGTTGTGACCTTTCCGAAGGGTTATAACTTTTACAAAGAGTTGTGACATTTTCGATAAGGCACAATAAACATTTGTTCACACTACCCTTTGTTGTCTATTAATAGAGGGATTTTCTCTCATTTTAAAACAACAAATATTCTGAAGTACTTTTTCTTCTTCTTCTGCACAATTAAATATTCGTGTACTTTGCTCCCATTGAGTGACTCAATACACCATAGTTTTTGATTCAATACACCATAGTTTTTGATTCAATACACTGGCTAATAGAATTATTCTATATTGAGAGAATCTATTCCTTTAAACCTCGCGTACTAGAGGAAAATAATTTCCGTAAGGGGACATTGTGCATTCACTGAGCTCATTTTTGTTCTTTCTGTTTCATACTATTGTTACACATCGTGGTATTTTTTTTATAGTCATTAATTTATGCTTATGTTATTAATTGATGTTTTTGAGTGCATATTTTAAACTTTGTTGTCTATGTTTCTACAATGTTATTGTTATAACTATTTGTTAGTACATATTAAATAACACGCGTTAATTGAGCATTCACACAAGTTTTATCTACTGAAATTGTTGAAGGTATAGTAAAACCATTCCTGAAATATCTATACTACCATCTCCTGAAGACAAAATTTAAATTTGGTATGTCATTGTAAGGACATAAAAACCTTAGAAACTTTATTGCACCTTGAAATGCAAAGTGAAGCAGGTTAAGAAGACAATAATTAATAAACTTTTGACATGGGTTCAACGATGTGCCAGATGACCTATACTGGAATATTACTAGACTGGAGCCTCTATCAATCCAAAAGACTTAGACAACTACACAATAAATTTATTGCTCATATTCAATATGAAGTATGTACATATTCTCTAGTTTACTGCAAGTTGTAAATACTTTTCTGGAAGTAATAGATGTGTTTCTCTATAATGCAATTGGAATAGAAGTGTAGTTTCAAATTGAACTTCATCACTCTGGTATGTTGATTCTTAAAAAAGACCCAAACAAACTGAATAGTTTTGTGTAATATTTTTTCCTTTCAAGTATATATAATAAGTTGAATTGTTGTCCAATATGATACATTCTCCCTATATTTTTTTCATTTTAATAATTACTTATGATACATTTAAACGGGGAACTTTAAAATGATAGATGTAAAGCAAAAGGTAGGGCTGAACTTTCTACACGCTAGAATTAGAATATTTGTTCGCTTTTTTCAGACTTCTAAAATTTATTTATCACTTCACCAACGATTATTTAATGATTAGAAAATTTAATATCTCCAGTTGATGGTTATTTGATTTCCCAAAAATATCAAATAGTAACACTTTCTGGAAGCAACATGATAAATTATAAAATCAAATTAAAGATGACTGATTGAAAGATAAAGGGAAAATGCATAAGAACCCCCCCCCCCAGCCTATACCCAAAATCCCTGAGACACACCTAACCTTTAAAAAAATATATATAAAATAAGTTCGGGGGTAATAGGACCTTAGTAAAGGTTAGGTGTGTCTCAGGGATTTCGGGCATCGATTGGGGGGGTACTTATGCATTTTCCCTATATGATACTTTATTAATGTTTGTTACTACTTGATACTTTATGTAAGATAATATAATGTTTTAGTTTTTATGACTAATAGGTTTTAAGTATTATTTTATAAATTCTGTAATATTAAATTCCCACGCAAGGCACGAGCGATTTTACTAGTAAGAATATATATATATATATATATATATATATACTAATAAAAGATGGGAGGAAACCAGATTTGTTTCTTTATTTTTTGTCTTCGACGATGAATATGCTTTATATATCATTCCCTATGGGATTCGACCCAAACTCATCGTTGGGTTTTTACTGACTACGATCACTCACTATTTTAATTGGTTTTGGAGCGTGATTTGAGCGTTATCAGAAACCTATAAAGTCATGTCTTCCAAAATCATTTGATATGAAAGATATGGTAAAGCAGACTATATATTAGGTGTTAAGAACCAAAGAGACCGTTCCAAGAATATTTTGAGTTTATCTCAAGAAACTTATATAAAGAAAATATTGGAACACTTTCTAATGAATAGTTACAAATTCATGGATACTTCTTATTGACACCCAATTTTGAGCCTCCACGATATGGATAAATGTTCAAGCTTCTTTAATTTCAAACGATTTAGAATAAATAATTTTATAAAAATTCAATTATTTAAAAAAAAAATATTTTCAAGTAATTTTAAGCATTTTATAAATTTTAAAATAATAAATATGATATTTTATATAATTTTGTATATAATTAGTATATTTTATGAATATTCGAAAATTGCCTCAAAAAGATTTTACTTGTACTTAAATAGTTGGTTAATTGGTTTAGTTAATTAATACTAATTTTTTTGAGCTATTAGTTTATAATTAAGTTAATTATTTTATTTTGTTAAAATTAAGAAGCTCGTTAATTAATCAATAGTAATTCGTCTTGTTTAACTTTTAGTCAAATTCCCTAAATTAAACTCAATTTGACTAACTTCTTAATTCCCATGGCCATAATTGCAAATCATGTGTCTATTTGCCTACTACAAATCTAACCATTTCGGCCATCCTCACTGACCCAATTTCCAATTTCAATTTGGGTAAATTTTAGGAATCACATAGTTTTAACATGAAATTACAATCTATCCCTCTTTAGTTTTTAATTACATTAATCCCTTAAAAAGTACCACAAACCGGATACATAATATGTAGCTCGGATACATTAAAGGGTATCTTGGATACATTATAACATAAACCGGATACATAATATGTAGCTCGGATACATTATAAAATAAGTCAGATACATAATATGTAGCTCGGATACATTAAATACTGGCTCGGATACTTTAATATGTAGCTCAGATACATTAAAGAAATAAGGGATTTTAGAGGTTTTTAGAAATAGAAGGGGATATTGGAAATATGAGAAACATAAGACGTGTATTTTAGTAATCTTCCTAAGGCGCATCAACCGACCCAATTCAACATACAATTCCTAGCCCATTTCCAATTCAATTCCAAAAGAAACCCATTCAACAACAATGTACCAGAACGACCGACCCCTGTGCGCGTGTTTCTTCTTCACGCTGCAACCCAGTAGCAAATCGAGCAGCATCGCAAACCTGACCCATCTCGCATAGCCCACATCCCTCTCCTCTCTCCTTACCCGTTCATACCAAGATCGCTGGAGAATAATCCAGATGTCTCCATCTTGTGGTTCATCCGTCCTTGCTCTTTGAATTGGATGGCCCTCCTCTTCAATCCATTGGAATTGGTACTATTTTGAGCTGGCTGGCAACCTTATCCTGGAAGAAATTCAAATTTTGAATTCGAAAATCCATCCAAATCTCTCCTAATTTCCCTCATAAATGTGCCCTAATTCCCTCTTATAAATAACTCCCTCACCTTCATTGTTAAGGGCTGAAAAAAATGTTGGCAAAAAACTAGCTATGGAAGAGAGATAGAATAGAACAGAGAGTTATAAGCTTATAAAGAAATCGAATTAGATAATCTAGAATCCTTTCGGTGCGAGCTCTTTAAGGTTCTACTCTTAAAGCTTTTAATTCAAGCTTTTTCTGGTAATGTTCAAGTTCCAGGGGACATTTATTCAATATCTTTACTCAAGTTCCCTGGTTTCGCTACTTGTGTTGAGAATCTAAGGTCGTGGAAAGCTCCCTCTCTATTCGTTGTCTCAGTTCGTTGCCCGAAAGAAGGTAGCGCTTTCTCCTTCTTAATACTTACTTCATATTTTTTTTGTTCCAGTGATGCTACTTGCTATATATTATTTGCTATTATTTGTTATTGAGCTCTAGATGATTTGATATGTTGTGTTTTTCTTTAAATGATTTTGGTATTTACTCTTAAGCGTTGATTCAAAATTTTCTTTTGTCGTTTTGTAGTTGGTGTTTCTCTGTTTGGAATTTATTTTATTGCCTGCTTCTCTTTACTTGTTTCGATGTCTGAATTTGTATTTTGTTGTCTACCATTGCTTAAATTTCAGGTTTCTTCCACTTTGTTACTGTAATATTATTTGTTTTCCTTTTGAAATGAAGGTAGAATCTCAGAAATTTAGCTGATATTAAATCGTATATTGTTGTATTATCTACTGTTTTGTTGGGGTGCAATGACTGGCTTTCTCTATGTTATTTAATCTTGTGTTCGTCTTATTGTTCAGCATGTCGGGCTTAGAATCGGTTTGTCGTCTCCTTTGTCTAAATTTTAGTCGGAATGCTCCTTATTTGTGGTACAGTTTATAAAAGTGTGAGTCCCTGTTGTTGTTTTTTTTTTGTTCCCTCTTGTTCCAGTTCTTATTTTCTCTCAAAGTTGATGCCCTATTTCCCTTTTCTAGTCATTGTTAAGCATGATGGAAATATTAGGTCATTTCTAATCATACCATAAATAGGTTCCATAATTAGTTGAGCATTAGTGTTTGAGCTGCTTTGTTTTGAGTCATCTTGTCATAAAAAATTTAAAATAATTGATAAATCCCTTTCCATGTGTTAAGTGTGTATTTACTTGCTTTGACAAATTGATTTTGATCAGTTACTAATGTTCTCTTTCACTTTCTGTTACATGTGATCCCTTCCGAGTCCTCTTGGACTCCTATCTTTCTCCTCCATATTTCGGATGGGTCGTAAAGACCCACATCCACTTGTTTCTCTCTCGATTCAGCCTCATTGTCCATAGATAAGCAGGTGAACAGGTTGAAGACAATAAATGTGGGCTGGAAATTGAATTTTCATGTTTGGGAAATTTGAGAACATGCTAAGATGTGATCTGTATACATTGATATACTTGATGTATACACTGGTATACAGTAACAAAAATATAGCGATACGAGTTTAAACGCAGGATTACAGGGAAAAGGAAGCACATTTACAGGAATTCAGAAGAAGTAAGCTGATATGCAGCTTAATATACGCTGATATACATTTTATCTATGTATGACATATAGGAAAGAAAATCAGGTCGAGGCCCAACAATGCTTGTTACAGCAGGTCCTAGCAGAGAAATGGGTCCAAAAGACCCCAAAAATGCGCCAAATCCATTTATGGCAAACCTTAGAATTAGGATAGGCGGGCCAAAAGTCCAACATCAATTGAATTTGGGCAAGAAAGTCTACATCCAAAGATTTCTCTTCATTCATAAATTTATTTGCTTATTTGTATTGACTAACCTTTTGTTTGAATTGGTTTTATTTAATTAAATTCCCCAAAGAAAGTCCTTTCTCCTTTTCATGTTCAAATTAAAATACTTATATTTTTATTCATTACTTAGTTTTATTTTATTTTGTTAGTCGTCTTGCAACATATGAATTAATTACTTTAAAATTTCCTTTAGTTTATTTCCCTTCCAATAAAAAGTGAGTTTTTATTATTTAGTTAATCTTTCAAGTTAGTCAAATGTTTTCGTCAAATCATTGGTCAACCGAGTGTTAGCAGATGTTATAGGTGCTTTAAAACCCTTCCTAGAATATTAATACGAACCCCTAACCCCCTTTTAATAGTTTCATTAGATTTACTGTTTTAATCTTTTGAAATAAGTTTTCTTGATTTTTCTTTAAAAATTAAGTGGCGACTCTTAAAACCCGCCGTTTTCTCTTTTTTAAATAAAACACTTCTATAGCAAGGGGTTAAACTTTAAGCCTTGAAATGTGTCCATAGACTGATAAAGAAAAGGAAGACATGTCCTAAGTTTCATATTCTAGTGTTATCGGGATTTTGATGTATGCTATGATGTCTACTCACCCAGACATTTGCTATGTCGTAAGTCTGGATAGCAAGTAGCAATCCAAGCCCGAGAGAGATCATTGGAAAGTAACAAATAGAATATTATGATAACTAAAGGAAACTGCATATCATTCTCTATGTTATAGAGGATCTAATTATTTTATAAGAGGTTATACATAAGCTGATTGGACAGGTGACCAGTGTGATAGAAAATCAACCTCTGGTTATGCTTTCTTACTTAATGGTGGTGCTATTTCATGAAAAAGTAAGAAAAAAACTTGCACAACTCTTTAAACCATGGAATCTGAATTCATGGAGTATGTATCTCTAGTACAAGAATTCATTTTGTTATGAGTTGAGTTACTTTTGGGTCCTTATATTTATGAGAATGTCTTCCACTGAGTATTGAGTCACTCCAAGGGTTCTCTTGGAAACCAACAATGGTTCTCGAGTGCCTGTCGCGTCCAGGGTGTAGGCTCGGGGAGTGACAAACTTGGTATCAAAGCACAGAGTTCAAGAGTCCTATGCTGTCTATGAAGGAGTGTCGGTAGAGTCTTAGTTATCAGTGTGAAGCGCGCCACATCTATAATTAGGAGGCTGAGACATTTAGTAACTATCTCACTTCTTTCATACTCTTTTCATGCGTTAGAGTTCAATTCTATAAAAGTTTCTTTCTAATTCGTACTTGCGCATATCTTTTAAGATCATGCCTCTACGAAGAGCTGTTTGAGGTCATCTTGCTAGGAGGAATAATGATCCTCAGGATCAAGGGGTCCCTAACGCACCAGAAATGCAACCCCAAGGAGAGGTCACTAATTCTGAGTAGCGGGATGCTATCCGAGCGTTGAGTCAAGTTGTGACCAACAAAGCTGGGAAACAAAGAGGGAATCGACAGGATGTGGCTGATACATCTAGGATCCGTGAGTTCTTGAGGATTAACTCTCTATATTTCACCGGTTCAAGTGTCATTAAGTATCCGAAAAACTTTGTGGAAGAGTTATAAAAAGTGTTTTAGGTGATGCATGATTTGCAGATGTTGAACGTGTGGAACTAGTTGCTTACCAATTGAAGGGTATTGCTAGAGTCTGGTACGACCAATGAAAGAAGAGTAGAGCTGAGAGCGCACCAATTGTGAGTTTGGTTATATTCGAAGGGGCCTTCTTGGGGCGTTTCTTTCCTCCTGATGTGAGGGAGGCGAATGTAAGAGAATTCCTTAACTTGAAGCAAGAATCCATGAGTGTACATGAGTATAGACTCAAGTTCACTCAACTGTCCCATTATGCTCCGGAGATGGTTGCTGATATGAGGAGCAGGATGAACTTATTTGTGTTTGGGTTGTCTCGTCTGTTGAGCAAAGAGTGTAAGGTTGTGATGTTAATAGGGGACATGGACATAGCAAGGCTGGTGATCCATGTGCAATAGAATGAGGAAGATAAGCTGAGAGATAGAGAAGAGTTTCGAAACAAGAAGGCTAAGACAATAGGAAATGAGTCTGGACAGTAGAAGAGCAATGCGAACCGGTCATCTTTCCAACAAAAGCCAACTGGACATGCTCTGTCATATGCTAGTGCACCTGCACCAAGGAACATAGGTGAGTTTAAGAATCAAAATTAACCGAACTTAAGAGCTAGACTTGCACAATCTCAAGGTAGTGTGGCACAAGGAGGTAATTAGACTTCTGCATGTGCTAAGTTTGGTAGCAACCACCCAGGAACGTGTCGTGATGGCTCCACTGGTTGCTTCAAGTGTAGTCAGAATGGTCACTTCATGAAAGAGTGCCCTAAGAACAGGAAGGGTAGTGGTAATGGGGGAAATAGAGCTCAATCATCTTTAACGGCTCCATGAGATAGAGGTGCACCTAGAGGAGTTATTTTAGGTATAGACGGAGGAACAAACTGTCTGTATGCTATTACTAGTCGCCAAGAGTAAGAGAATTCACCTGATGTTGTCACTCGTATGATCAAAGTCATTACTTTTGATGTTTATGCATTGCTTGATCGAGGTGTGAGTCTATCTTTTGTGACTCCATACATTTCTATGAATTTTGATATTTTTCCTGAGAAACTTCTTGAGCCCTTTAGTGTTTCCATACCTGTTGATGAGTCTATTCTAGTTGAGAGAGTTTATCATGATTTTACCATTTCTGTCAATCACAAGAACACCATGGTTGGCTTAGTCGAGTTAGATATGGTAGACTTTGATGCTACTCTAGGTATGGACTGGCTTCATGCTTGTTTTACCTCAGTTGATTGTAGAACTCGATTAGTTAAGTTTCAGTTTCCTAATGAGCCAGTTATTGAGTGGACGAGTAGCTCAATAGCGCCTAAGGGTCATTTTATTTTGTACTTTAAGGTGAGAAAGTTAATTTCCCAGGGGAGCATCTATCACTTAGTTCGACTTAATGATTCTAGTGTTGAGACACCACCTATTCAGTCAGTTCTCGTTGTGAGTGAGCTTCCAGAGGTCTTTCCAGATGATCTTCCTAGAGTTCCTCCTTAGAGAGAAATAAACTTCAGTACAGATATTCTTCTTGATACTCGACCTATTTCTATTCCACCATATAGAATAGCTTCCACTGAGTTAAAAGAGTTAAATGGGCAGTTGAAAGACCTTCTTGATAAAGGTCTCATTCGACCAAGTGTGTCCTTTTGGGGTGCTCCAATCTTATTTGTGAGGAAGAAAGATGATTATCTTAGGATGTGTATTAACTACCGCCAATTGAACAAGGTTACTATAAAGAATAATTATCCCCTTTCGAGAATTGATGATTTTTTCGATCAACTTTAGGGTGCCACTTTCTTTTCTAAGATAGACCTCAAATCGGGCTATCATCAGTTGAGAGTAAGAGAAAGTGACATTTCAAAGACAACATTAAGGACCCGCTATGGTCATTATGAGTTTCTAGTCATGTCTTTGGATTTGAATAATGCTCCTTATCGTTCATGGATCTTATGAACAGAGTGTTTAAGCCTTATCTATATATGTTTGTTATCATGTTTATTTATGACATTCTATTTATTCGAGGAGTGAGGAGAATCATTCTAGTCATCTCAGAGTAGTTCTTCAAACTCTCAGAGATAGAGAGTTGTAGGCCAAATTTTCCAAGTGTGATTTTTGGCTTGAGTCTGTGGCGTTCTTAAGCCATATTGTTTCTGGTGATGGGATTCGAGTTGACACTTTGAAAATTGAGGAAGTATAAAATTGGCCTAGATCCACATCTCCAACTGATATTAGGAGTTTCTTAGTGTTGACTGGTTATTATAGAAGGATTTTTGAGGGGTTCTCATCTATTTTGTCCCCTTTGACAATGTTGACTCAGAAGACAACAAAGTTTCAATGGTATGAAGCTTGTGAGAAAAGCTTTCAGGAATTGAAAACACGGTTGACTACTGCCCTAATGTTGACTTTACTAGAGGATACACAAGGCTTTGTTGTGTATTGTAATGCATCAAGAGTTGGATTGAGTTGTGTATTAGTGCAGAATGACAAGGTTATAGCTTATGCCTCCAGACAACTTGAGATTTACGAGAGGAATTACCCAACCCATGATCTAGAGTTGGCTGCTGTAGTGTTTGCTTTGAAAATATGGTGTCACTATCTCTATGGTGTTCATGTTGATGTGATCACCGACTACAAGAGTCTTCAGTATGTATATAGTCAGAAAGAACTTAATCTTAAACAAAGGAGGTGGTTGGAGTTACTAAAGGATTATGACATGAGTATTCTCTATCACCCTAGTAAGACTAATGTTGTTGCTGATGCCTTGAGTAGGTTATCTATGCGTTGTACTTCCCATGTTGTGGAAGGGAAGAAAGAGTTAGCAAAATATGTGCACAGACTTGCACGATTGGGAGTCCGGTTAATAGATTCATAATTAGACTAATACCTTTAAGACAAGAGTACTATGACAAAATAAGCAATGTTTAAAGGACCCCCCCCCCTCCCAATATGGTAGCAGAGCTAGATGGTATAAATAAAGAACAAAATAGACAAGAATTAATAAAGACAGTTATAAAAAAACGTCAAGAATTAAGACATAAACAAGAAAGACTGAATTATAACATATATGCAGCGGTATGCCAAAAATCTATATTAGCACAAAGAAAAATAATATTTAATTTAAAAATACAAATACAACAAATCGAATATAAATTAAAGCACAATTTATAAATGAATAAAGAAGAATTTGCTATAGATGAAAAAACATATGAAAATCAGGATGGATTAAAGATAAAAGTAATATTTTCAAACTTAGGACAAAGATATAAGAAAATACGAGAAAATTTAAATCTAATGCTAGAAAAAGAAATATTAAGATTAGAAGATAGTTTAACAGCCATGGTACGAATAGCAACAGAAAACGAAGAAATAGATAGAAAAAAGGAAATAGAAATAATAAAACAACAAACAAAACGAGAAATACAACAAATAGAAGAAACAAAAAAAGCTAAGATAATTGAATTAGAGAAAGAATTAACCACACTAAAAGAACTATATATAAGTAAACAAAAAGAAAGAGAACTAGAAACAAAATTGAAAAACGAAATAGAAAAATTTAAGGAAAAATTACAAGAAATAGAAGACCCTAGACTAGATCAAAATGAACCAGAAATAAGATTTGATGATATAAACGAAGAACACTTAGAACAAAGTTCGGACATAAGCGAAACATATACATAAATGTTAGCAAATATTGAAGAACAAGAAATAACACAAAAATTTACAAAAATAAATACAGGAGATATGAATGAAGATGTAAAAGATGTAAAAGCAAGCACATCAGGAGTCAAAAATCCAAAAAAACTAGACCCAATATATTATACAGTTAATTATGAACAATCTGATAGAGACAATAGCATATGGAATAAAAGGTTAAATAAAAAATGGACACCCACTCCAACAACTACACAAAATAATTTCTTAGATCTAGATTGCGTAATAGATATAAACAAAACGATTCAACTATGGATAGGATATATATCGAAACAAATAATAGATAATAAAATAGGAATGATAGAAGTACCAGGATACATAGAAAAGACACTTATAGGAACAGTAAAACTATGGTTGCAAAACCTTACAGAAGAAAGTATAAAAACATTAAAAAATAATAAAAGAATAGATGGTGAATTAGCAACAACACCAATTGATATATTGAATAAATATGAAATAGCTATAAGAAATGAATTCAGTAGTACAACCACGGAAACAGAAGAACAAAATAAAGAAAAACAGTTAAATAGAAATTTAATGTTAAAATTAGCAATATGCAATATGTGTTATATAGAAGAATATACTTGTGTATTTAGAGAATATTATTACAAAGGAACATATAATACAGAAGAAGGGAAAGAAATACGAAGATTATACTTCACAAAATTACCAGAACCTTTTAGTTCAAAGATAATAAAAGATTGGAATGAAGCAGGATTACAAGATACTTTAGGAGCAAGAATAAGATTCTTACAAAAATGGTATTCAGAAATATGCGAAAAATATAGAGAAGAAATGAAAATGAAGAGAACTATAATAAAAAACTTGTCATATTGTAAAGATAAAGTAGCACCCAATTTGGATGTACCGATAACTACTACAAAAAGAAATATCGAAAACAAGGAAAATATAAAAAATATAAATCTCAATACAAATATAAAAGACCTAGAAGAAGGTACTATATAAGAAATTATAAAAATAAAAGACCATATAAACCAAAGCAGAAAATAACCGAATGTATTTGTTATAATTGCGGAAAACTAGGACACATAGCTAAAGATTGTAAATTACCTAAAAATCCCAAGAAAAGACAAATATCCGAAGTGATAATAGATAATGAAGAATATAGAATACATAGATTATGAACCAGAAAGTGATGATAGTATATATGAATTATCCGAAAATGAATTAAACGAAGAACTAACAGAAGGAGCTAATTTATATAATCTAGATGACTGAAAAAGATATACAGATAATAACCCAAGAAGAACATTTAAATGAAGAATCTTCAGGACAAAAAATTATAATCGATACTAATATATTTGAACAAATAAAAGGAAAAGAATTAGACTTAAGCGTAGAAAAAATATTTAAAGTACCAATAATAAAAAATTTATTTAAAAGACAAAAGGAAGAATATTACGTAGTAAGTCAAAAAGAGCACATAATATATTGTAAATATACTAAAGGAATAGCAAAAATACCAATAATAAATAAAAGGATAATAAATAAAGAAATACAAGAAATTAAAGCTAAAGACCCAATAAAATATGTACACCTAGGAGGAACAGAGATATTAATAAAAGCATGTTTTAGAGAAGGAATAGATACACCAATAGATATATATCTAGCAGACGATAAGATAGTATAACCTATAGAAAAAAGCATAATAAGTGCAGTAAAAGGAAAATTAATATATCAAAAATTCAAATTTATAATAAGTGCCAATTATTCAGTAGCAATAAATGATAAAAACATAGATAAATCATTAGTATTGTATTGGAAGATGTCAGGAATAGAATTAGCCCCAGGAAGTAAAATATTCACAGCAAGATGTAAAAATCAATATGTACTAACAACAAACCATAAGATAACAGCAAAAAATAAGATAGATAGAATAAAAATAGAAAATCCCTTTGAACAAATTGTTACAGTAATAGACAACAATGATTATAGTTACAAAGAAACAGATATAGAAGAAGATTTAGAAATAGTAAGTGACAGAATAAGTACATCAAAATGAATAAAAGGAATAGATTATGGTTATGAAACACCTCAAATATCAAGAAAATCAATAGAATACCAAATGACAAAAGAAATAAAACCATATCATTACTATATAACTGGAATAATGGAACAAAGAAAGTACATTATACTAATAAATACTGGTCAAGAAGAAAATTATATAACAAGAGAGTTAGTAGCAGAAGATGAAATAAACTCTAAATAACAAACATGCCCAGAATTACCAAAATTATTGTTAAATTCTGAAGAGACAATAGAAAAAGAAATAATTATCGGAGGAATACTAATGTTGATAAAATTCAAAATCTACCAAGGAGATAAGAATATTGCACTAGGAATAAAATGGTTAGAAGAAATGAAACCATATAACTTAGAAAATACACAATTATCCATAAACTATAAAAATAAGAAGGTGGTAATTAAAAGAACAATCTTATGAAAATATATATACTTGCAAAAATAATAATAGAAAAATATTACAACAGATATTACACCCCAATGATAGATACAGGAGCAGAAGCTAATATGTGTAAATATAACTGCTTACCAGAAGAAAGATGAGAAAAATTAAAAACACCGATAGTAGTAACATGATTTAATAATGAAGGAAGTATGATAACATATAAAGGAAAGAATATAAAATTACAGATATGGGATAAAATACTAACTATAAAAGAAATATATAGTTATGAATTCACAAACAAAGATATATTTTTGGGAATGCCATTCTTAGAAAAATTATATCCACATATATTAACTAAGACACACTGGTGGTTTACCACACCATGTAAACAGAAAATAGGAGCAAAAAGAGTAACCAACAAAAATAGAAAAACCACACCCTGGATAAAAGGAAGTGAGAAAATCACGCAGAAATTGGAAAATATTAACAAAAGTGACCATCAGATAGAACTAATTATATTTTTCATAGATAAACTAAAATTAATTCAAGAAAAGCTAGAACTATTATACAGTGAAAATCCCTTACAAGGATGGGAAAAACATAAAACAAAAATTAAAATCGAACTAATTGATGATAATAGTATAATAACCCAAAAACCATTAAAATATAATTTTAATGATCTAACAGAATTCAAAATACATATAAAAGAACTATTAGAAAATAAATACATACAAGAAAGTAATAGTAAACATACAAGTCCAGCATTTATCGTAAATAAACATAGTGAACAAAAACGAGGAAAAAGTAGGATGGTTATTGACTATATAAATTTAAATGCAAAAACAAAAACATATAACTACCCAATACCAAATAAAATATTAAAAATAAGACAAATCCTAGGATATAATTACTTCAGTAAATTTGATTGGAAGTCAAGATTTTATCACCTTAAATTAGAAGAAGAATCTAAAAAGTTAACAGCTTTCACAGTACCACAAGGATTTTATGAGTGGAACGTACTACCATTTGGATATAGAAATGCACGAGGAAGATACCAACATTTTATGGACAATTACTTTAACCAATTAGAAAATTTTATAATATACATAGACGATATATTATTATACTCAAGAACACAAGATGAGCATATAAAATTACTAGAAAAATTTATACATATTGTAACATACTCGGGAATAAGCCTAAGTAAGAAGAAGGCAGAAATAATGAAAACCCAAATATAATTTCTAGGAATACAGATAGATAAAAATGGTATAAAAATGCAAACGCATATAGTACAAAAAATAGTAAATTCTGAAGAACAAATAGATATGAAAAAGAAATTACAATCGTTCCTAGGATTAGTGTATCAAGTAAGAGAATATACACCGAAATTAGCAGAGAGCTTAACACCAATACATAAAAAATTAAAGAAAGATGTAGAATATCATTTTGATAATAAAGATCATGAACATGTGCGAAAAATCAAATTACTATGTAAAAAGTTACCTAAGTTATGCTTTCCAAATGAAAATAAAAAATTTAACTATATAGTAGAATCAGATGCGAGTGAACTAAGCTACAGAGGAGTATTAAAATATAGATATGATAAAGAGAAGATAGAACACCATTGCAGATACTACTCAAGAACATTTACAAACCCAAAAATAAAATGGGAAACAAATAGAAAAGAATTGTATTCAATATATAAATGTTTATTAGCCTTTGAAACATACATTGTATATAACAAATTTATTGTAAGAACAGATAATACGCAGGTGAAATGGTGGATAACAAGAAAGGTACAAGATTCAGTAACAACCAAAGAAATATGAAGACTAGTACTAAATATACTAAATTTTACATTTACAATAGAAGTGATAAGAACTAACAAAAATGTTATTGCAGATTACATATCAAGACAAAGCTACTCAAACTGAAAAAGGAAATACAATAGAAGAACTACTCAAAGCTATGACTATGCTTTGTACAAAAGTGGATAGCATAGACAAAGAGCTACAGACACTAAAACAAATAAGTCAGCAGCATGACTATAAAAATGCGGAGCTAAGTCGATCATAAGACTCTAAAAATCCAGAGCTACAAGGTGATGTTGGGAAACACCTAAAAACCCATAATGATTTGTTACATGCAGCTACAGGAAGCACATCTGCAACAGAGCAAAATAAAACCAGATATGTTAATACCAATATGAATAAAATATTCAAAAAACCATTCATACCAATAAACCAAAAGGATCCAATATTTATACCACCCCAACTAAATTCATATAAAGAAAGTCTAGGACAAAATAAAAAAACTTATAACCATACAACCAGAGCTTACATAGAGAACATCCACAAAATATAGACTTTTCTAAATCAAAACCCAAGGTCCAAAAATACCAAAAACCCACACGAAGACTATATCACACAAAATCTACAGGAATATAACAAGCTGATTGCACAACCAAAATCAAATACCAATCTAGTAGCAACTTTCTATAACTATGGATTACTAAGCACCATATATACTCAAACAGGAGATGAGATATCAACAATACCAGAGTTACATAAAGCATTTATTATAAAAGAATAACCAAAGGAACACTTTTCTATATAAAATTCTATTGAGCACCAGCAGAAATATTAGATGATAAAATTAAACCTATCATACAAGTTATCAAAATTGGATTAACCAGAGAGATGATAATACCAGAAAAAATAGAACTGCAGGACGATATACAAAAGGTAGAGATACCAGAATTCTATGCAAGAAAGCGGATTATTGGAATAACTACACTTTTAAACGAATTAACAACCATTTATTTAAATGGAAATTCAGTATGGAGCTATTATTCAAGAGAACAAACTATGATATATTCAAATTCTAGAGAAGTTAGAGAGGCAGATATGGAGGAAATACGACAATGGATATTAAGCTTATTAAAACCGGAACAGCAACCAACTACAAGAGCGATACAATTTTTTTTATTTCACCAGAGATAATGACAAAATATTGCAAAACTATTGGACATAGATATCCAGATCATCAGTGCTCAAAATGTTATGGAGAAGATAATGTAATTCCATATGTCCAGCTAGAATGAAGAAAGAAATGGCGACAAGATAAAAAAGCAGAGAAGACAACCGACAAGATAAAAAAGCAGAGAAGACAACCGACAAGATAAAAAAGAAGAAAAGACAACCGACAAGATAAAAAGAAGAAGCAAATGTAAAGTAAAGTTAAAGTTGTTTGTTTAGAATATTGTGAATTATTTACAGATGTAAAGTAAGAATAGTAAGAATAGTAGAGGACAACTTAAAGTAAGAATAATAGAGGACAGATGTAAAGTAGTTTACACTTCTCTTCTAGTATAAATAGGAAGCCATTAGGCACATCTAAGGCAAGACTTTCTCGACGGAAAGCAAGCCTCTTTGTAAACAAAAATACTCAATAAAATATCAAGTTTATAAATTATGGAGCAAAATATATCAGATATCACACTCATAGAAGAACATGTATGCCTATTTATTATTATGCATAGCTAAATCTTTTAATTCTTGAATATCATAAAGCATGATTAAATAAGTTTATATTAGTTATTATATACTAGAACTATTTGAAGCATGTTTTCTAGTTTGTTAACATGAGGAAAGAAGGAAAAACTTCCAGAACTATGCCATCCTAAGGTTGAAACCATAGGCGAGGGAGCCGTGAGGGGAGTAAACAGAGTTGAGGCGTTGTTTAGGAAGAAAGTACATTTGAAAGTACAATGTTAATAGTGACAGGGAAACATGATTGAAAATAATCTAGTTTATAGTAATCTAATATGAATATTATTATTATGCACTATGATATGAGGGAATTATTGATTAAACAAGAGGAATAACATGACTACTTATCTACTTGATGAAATGATAATAAATTATAAAACACTGATTTGATATACTCTCAAAGATATCAAAATTATTGAACTAAGAATAATAATATGGGAGAAGATATTTGATTATGAAGAGCTAGAACTAGTAGCTCAAACCGGTATGAAATAGAAATATATACAGACTTAGAACGAATTAATATTAATGATTTAGAATTAGAATATTTAGACTAATGATAAATTACGAATACTTACAATATTGGCAGGAAACTATTGAAAACATAACCCTGCTGGAAATCTGATAAAAGAAAATATAGAAAATTATCAAAGAACCCAAGATATACAATATATAGAATATATTTTAGAAAATATAAAAGAAATAATTAGACTAATAACTTTAAGAAAAGAGTACTATGACAAAATAAGCAATGTTTAAAGGACCCCCCCCCCTCAATATGAAGGAGGAGTAGTGGTGATGAATGGAGCTGAATCATCACTAGTGTCCGAAGTGAAAAAGAAACAGGACCAAGACCCTGTTTTACTCAAATTGAATGAAAATGTTCATAAGCAGAAAGTGATGGATTTTGAATAAGGGGGAGATGGTGTGTTGAGGTATCAAGGTGTGTTGTGAGCACCAAAGGTGGATGAACTTCAATAGAGGATCATGGAGGAAACCCATTGCTCTATATACTCTATCCATCCGGGTTCCATAAAGATATATCGTGACTTGACAGAAGTCTATTGGTGGAGTAGTATGAAAAAGTGTATTATAAAGTTTATTGCTAAGTGCCCGAATTTCCAACAAGTCAAGGTAGAGCACCAGAGGCCCGATGGTATGGCTCAGAACACAAATCTTCCAGAATGGAAGTGGGAGATGATCAATATGGATTTCATTACTATTTTGAAGCGGTCTCGCATGTAGTATGATTCAATTTGGGTGATTGTAGATTGGATGACAAATCAACCCATTTCTTACTGGTAAAGACAACCTATTCAGCAGAAGATTATGTCATATTATGTATTCAAGAGGTAGTTAAACTTCATGGAATTTCGGTGGCCACCATTTCAGATAGAGGTGCACAATTCACCGCACAATTCTGGAAGTCTTTCTAGAAAGTTTTAGGTTCGAAGGTAAATTTGAGCACTGCTTTCCATCCTTAGACTAATGGTCAAGCAGAGCATATGATTCAAACTTTAGAGGATATGTTGAGGGCTTGTGTGATCAATTTCAAAGATAATTGGGATTATCACTTACCTCTCATTGAGTTTGCTTACAACAACACTTATCACTATAGAATCCAGATGGCTCCTTATGAGGTTCTTTATAGGAGAAGATGTAGATATACTATTGGATGGTTTGAAGTGGGCGAAGCTGGGTTAATAGGGCCAGGCTTGGTTCATCAAGCTATGGAGAAAGTGAAGGTCATTCAAGAAAGGTTAAGAATAATCCAAAGTCGTTAGAAATCTTTTATTGATGTTAGGAGAAGAGACTTAGAGTTTTAGGTGGATGCTTGGGTGTACTTGAAGGTTTCATCCATGAAGGGTGTTGTGAGGTTTGGAAAGAAGGGGAAATTTAGTCCACAGTATATTGGTCCCTACAGGATACCCAAGAGGATTGGAAGTGTAGCCTACGAGTTGGAGCTACCGTCAGAGTTAGCAGCGGTCCATCCGATATTCCACGTTTTAATGTTAAAGAAATGTGTGGGCGATTCTTCACTTATTATACCTACTAAAAATATTGGTATTAAGGACAACCTATCTTATGAGGAAGTGCCAATGAGATACTTGATCTTCAGAACGCAAGTTGAGAACCAAGGAGTTTGCATCAGTCAAGGTCTTATGGAGGAACCAGTTAGTTGAGGAAGCTACTTGGGAGGCTGAGGAGGATATGAAGAAGAGATACCCACATCTCTTTCCTTTCGGAGAAATTCCAGACCAAGTAATAATTTTTGTAAAATAATATTTTAATTGATATGATATGTTGTGTTAAATTGTAGGTTCGGTGTTTGACCTAAGTGTTAGATGTCGCCACCCTTAGTCTACTTAAATTGATTTCATTCGAGGATGAATGTTCCCAATGGGGAGATATTGTAACACCTCGGCCTTAGAAAGAGCTAAATTTAGAAAGAACTAATTTGGAAAGAGCTAATTTGAGATTTGTTCAAGTTAAGCTTAAGTTGTGAGTTTTGGGTCAACTTCAAACGACCATAACTTTCAGCACATGGTCGTTTGAAGGTGATTGTCAGATAGGCCTATTTCGAAGCAAACACATTCTTATTCGTCTAACCCAACAGGAGGATTTTGTTAACTTAATATCTAAGAGAGCTTTCTATATTACGTGTAAGGATGACTACTCTTATCTGATACGTACTCTAATATATGATTCTAGATTTAAGGTTAACGAAGAAACTTCTATCGCCATGTCATGGATTTCCTTCCCTAACATGTTACCCACTTTCTTTGTCAAAGAGTGTCTATTTTCCTTAGCATCGGCAGTTGGAAAACCCATCCACCTAGATCAAGCAACCATCAATAAAACTAGGTCTAGTTGTGCACGTGTGAAGATATTGGTAGATCTTAAAGTTGATTATCCTAAAGTTGTTCAAATGAATATAGAGAAGGTTGAGACTTGGGAAATAAGGTCTAACATGGTTGTTATCCAATATGATTATGTCCCTAAATATTTCTTTGAATGCAAGATGCAAGGGCATGACAAAGAGAATTTCAAAGTGCTCAATCATAGGAGATATAAGGAGCATATTTCACAATCGACACATGACAAAGCACAAATCAATCATGAGCCGCAAGCTGCTAAAGTTCAGAAAATACATAAAGGGAGCGCCAGAATTATTTCAAACGGAAGAGTGGTGGGAGACCCTGGCAACTGGAAAGTTGTGAGGGATAGAAGAGGGAAAGTAGATAGAGTTCCTCAGTTAACCACTATGGTGGAGAATTTTTTTTAGGATCTTGCTCTAAAGAAGAACACACATGTAGACAACAATAATCTGAATGGAAAAAACTCAGTAAAAATAGGGATACAACACATGATAAGGGGGAAGGAGGAGAAAAAGTTTCAGCGAAAGAATGGGTCACAAAAGCTTTCGGGGCAGTCTTGCAAAAACATATCCCTTATACAATTAGTGATACAACAGAAGAGACCCACAAAAAACAAAATGATGATACAAGCAATATGATAATGTGCAACAGTGAAAATGATGGAGAGGAGAAAACATACAACATAGAAGATGGGGAAATAAACGGAGAAAGGAACAAGGACATAGAGAATGTTGAGGTATCAAGTTCTTTAGTAGAGCATGATATAGAGCAAGGAGATAAGCAAGCCAAAGAGAGGCGAGAAACTCATTTAGATGAAGTACCAACTGGTTCAAAAGATTTGAATAGTATAAGACTAGCGAAGCATGGAGAGATACATACCAATTATGATGAGCAGAATACTAAATGGATAAAGTAGTAATATCAGGAGAGTCAACATATATAATGCATAACACTCCAGAGAAGCATGATAATGAGCATTATAGTACTGGACATGAAGATGAATTCAGTGCATTTAATTCTTCTAAGAGTGTAAACAGTACAAATAAATGTGTGCAGTGTACCGAAAAGGATAGCAGCGGTACAACAATGGAAAATCATGAAACTGTGAGAGATTTTACTATGGCAGTAGTAGAGATACCCACAATATTGCACTCTGATGAAGACCAAGTAGTGAGAGTCCATACTGAATCACCAAATACTGCTTTACATGATATATTCATACATAAGGTTGCAGATTCAGAGGCAGTAGACCTTGCAGAGACTATGGGGGTTGATTGTGAAACAGTTTTAAATCTAGATGAAGATCATATTTACAATGATACAGATATTTCTCCAAGGGAAATGAAGGTTGTTAAGTCAGCTAGAAAGGGCAAGAAAAAGGGTGATGGAGAATCACCTCAACCTCTTAGAGTTCAACCAAAGAGAGAGGTTATATCCCAATATTCAAAATATAAATGAAAGAACTCGTATGGAATATTTGATCTGTAAGGTCACAACATGTATTTCAAAGGGTACAAATGTCACATAACTTTCACAAGTTTGTATTAGTTACCATTCCAACATTCAAATGGCCCCTTATGAGGCATTGTATGGACGTAGATGTAGATCTTCAGTTGGGTGGTTTGAAGTAGGTGAAGCAACCTTGATAGTGCTAGATTCGGTTCGTGATGCTATGGAAAAAGTTCATATCATTAAAGATAGACTTAAGACAGCCCAGAGTCACCAAAATTCCTATGCAGATGTAAAGAGACGGAACTTGGAGTTCCAAATTGATGATTGAGTTTTCCTGAAAGTGTCACCTATGAAGGAGGTGATGAGATTTGGCAAGAAGGGAAGTTCAGTCCTAGATATGTAGGCCCTTACAGGATTTTTAAAATTTTTGGAAAAGTGACTTATGAGTTAGAGTTACCAGTAGAACCAGCAGTACTGCATCTGGTCTTTCACATTTCGTTGCTGAAAAAGTGTGTGGGTGATCTAGCATCCATAGTACTATTGGAAAGTGTGGCTGTGAGGATAGTCTCACTTATAAGGATGTTCCAGTTGAGATGCTTGATCGTCAGGTGTGAAGGTTGAGAAATAAGGAAGGCGCATCAGTGAAGGTTTTATGGAGGAGTCAGTCTGTAGAAGGAGCTACTTGGGAAGCCGAAGCAGCCATGAAGACCAAGTATCATCATCTCTTCCCTTCCGATTCCATTCCAACTTGAGGTAATAGTTCCTCTCCAGTCTTTCAGTTACTCATGAGTAGATTCAGTCTTAGTATCATGTTCCTTCAGCTAAACCTGAATTTTCAGCATATTTGAATGTTCTTGGAACTTAGTTCAGTCAGATTTCAGTCTCCAGTACTTAGTGGTAGGGTTTGCAGCCCTTTCCCTCCATTTTCAGCTAAGTTTAGTTTTCATTCGAGGACAAATGTTCCCAAGGGGGAGATAATGTAACACCCCGCATGCTAGAAAAACCAGTTTGTAGAAATCTAAAGTTGTAGGTGCCACCGACGGGAACCACCCATAGATCATAGGTGGCGGTCCGTGAAAGGCAACCTGCAACCCCTCCTTAGAAAAATCTAGAAAATTGTTCTAAGGGTCGACCCACGGCCGGACCTATAGACCGTAGGTCAGACCACAGGCCGTGGTCCTGTTCTATTGATCGAGACCCCCATAACCCACTCTTTGAAGCCAAGTGATAGTTGACCAGGACGGACCGTCGGTCCATCCACGGTTTGTTGATTGGCCCCGACAGCTTTTCAGTCAGGGGTTATTTGGTCTTTTCCCTATTTGTTGGACCCCTAAACTACATTGTGTAAACCATAAACTATGTAGTTTTTGTTAGTTTAAGCCTCATGACTTAATTAGAACTTACCCTAAATGATTATTCACCAAAATCAAGCAAAACTTAGAGCAAAACAGAGAGAAGAGTCGAGAAGTCCCTCAAGAACATGCAATAAGGTTTTCTTAATTTCCAGCCCCAAAATCTAAATATTTATGCATGAATTTTGTCACCAGGTATGTGGGATGTCACTAGTCTTCCTTTCACCCATTAGGTCTCTAGAATTCAGTCAGATTCTTGATTCTCTAAATCATGTTAGACCTAGGGTTTCTAGATGTTCAGAATATATGTTGTGATTCAATTGTTAGACTAATCTAAATCAGATTATCATATTTTCATGGAATTATTTCTTAGTTCTTGCTTCAAACTCAGAACCCTAGTTGTATAGATTCGTTTAGTTCATGAATTATACTTGCTAGGCCAGATTATTCAGATATACATGCCTCAGTTAAGAATGTTTCATTATTAGTGTACTAATGTTGCATTTTCAGTAATAATGCCATTATTTTGAGCTATTCAACATTAAAGAAATTTAGCCATAATGTTTTAATTACATAATTAGTTGGGTGTAGGCTTAATACCGAGTTGACTAAGGGTCAGTCACCCTGATAGTCCCAGAACTACGTACCACCATAGGTTAGTCTCCTCTGTGGGCATTATACTTAGTGATCATGCCAGTCATGCCTCTATAACTTTGGCAAGGTATATTGGGTCCTCACGATGGGGCATATACATCGGACTCCACACTTAGCTCATATAGTTTTATGTCGGTTATTAGTAGCTCCCACCGATAGATTCTAGCGTATTGACTAGGTTATCAGTTACAGTTTAGTATTCAGTTTCACTATGTTATAAACTTGGTCACCATATTTAGTCAGTTCATATTCAACATGTTTAGGATATTTATCATGTTCAGATTATATCATTTCTTTATCGCTTTGTTCAATTATATATTTTATTCAACTTTATTCTATCATGCATTCTTAGTACCTTTCAAGTATTGACGCATACTCTGCGCTACGTCTTCTCGTGATGCAGGTTCAGGTCCTCATCATCCATATCATGCATAGATCGATTTCCGATCTCCAGTTCAACAGCTTCAGTGGTGAGTCATCATATTTTGAGGACAATATACATGTTTCTATATTTAGTCTTTTAATTTTAGTTTCAGTTTCACTAGAGTTAGCTGGGGGCATATCCCAGCATCTCTAGTAAGTTAGAGGCTTATTTCAGACATAGACAAATTCAACTTTAGTATTTGAGTTATAGTTCATTGTCTTAAAATCTTGATGAATATTTATATATATTCAGACTTAGATTGAGTATTCCCCATCATTTCAGCTGATCTCATGTGTAAGCTTCCATAAAGTACTTCTTGTTTCAATTTATGTTAGTATGCTTATGATATGCCATCAGAGTTAGCTTGGGGTCACTTGTAATCCTAGGTCCCGTGTTTACACCTTGAGGTAGAATTCGTGCGTGACATGGATAGAGAATATTCATTACTACTCACAATATCCATAGAATGAATACCATTTTCAAGAAAATCATGAATCTGCTTGCTGCATTTAGTGTTGTTACTAGCCCAGAAAATAACAAAATGGACAGTGTCTCTTTGATGTTACTGTGCATAATATGTTAGATGAACCATGGAGACTATATTGACTAATGCTAATGCAGACACTTGTTACTAGAATTCCAGTACAACATAAATTCAGATCAGTAAAATTGAGGGGTGAAGACGATCAATGATATCGGCAAATTCAAGTAAAAATGCAGAAAATGTATGGACTAAAAATGAATGTGATTTCTTTAAGACCTTTGAAGATCAAATAGCTTGAGTTATCACAGGAAGAAAGCTCTTGTTGCCTTATTTAAGGTATGGACTCTACTATTAGGGCTATTTATTTTGCTCTACTGACATTTCAAGAGTTGAAGTTACCTTTCTTCTTCTATCCTTCTTTCGCTCTAGTTATTAGCTAGGATATTCAGAAACAATTGAGCAGCGAACAACTTCGATTATGCAGCAAAATGGAAACAAAGACATGAAAGAATGTAGCATTATTCTTATGTTAATGCAAAAGCTTTCAGTCGGATGATTGAAAGAGTTTAGACCCTAAATTATTACAAAATTAGTTGTCCTAACTTAATACATTTCTATTCAATTTATAAATCACTTACCTTTATATAAACATGCCCTAATACTTTGTACTCTATTTTTTTTATAGATATCTTATTTACTCCACTCTATTGTACGCAATCCATCAACTCAAAAGATTCATCTTCGATGATTAAGGGTTAATCTTGTACCATTGAGTTTGTGCCAAAATCGGGTCCTTAATTAGGTCATATTAGGTCCTTATTTCCAGGCTTTTTGTGTGAGTATATCAACTTATTTCTCACATTAAGCTTATTTCTAGGTTAGCAAAGAACATCACAACTATCTAAACTATTACACAAACATAAAATAACACTATAATAATAGGTAATGAAAACACAAGTGCAAAAAGGGAATTGCGCAGACTAAATTGGGAACTTCAAGATTACAATTTCATAAATACGTCTTTAGCTATTACAAGTATATGAAAGAGTAATACTAAACCAAAGACTATGATATTATATTGTTTCTGGTCCTAAATTATTGGACCTTTCCACTAAGAGCCAACCTGAGAAAGCAATTTGAACACTAAATAGGAAAATATATGATCCCAATAAAGCCCAATTTCATCACCATCTCCCAATCCGCGATCCTTGAACAATTCGATGCACCTAAGAGAAAAATCATCATTGTACACCTTCCTTAGCCAAACACTTCAACCTTCATACTTCTTAGGGACATTCCCCTCAATTACATCCCACATGTCAACACACACGCTGCAACCGTTCTCCAAAATTTTGGCCATGTCCAAATTCCAGTATCAAAGGATGTACTCAAACATCTCAAAAAATGGAATAATTAGCATTCCAATAACGATCTCATCATGGGTAATCTTTTTCTTGATCTGCCATGGGTTTTTCAGATCGATTTTTGGGGCAGGGTATAAGTCCCTTATCTCCACTAGTTCTCGAGTCACTACATGTGGAGTGTTGTTAACTTTGCAAGCTTCTTCTTCCACTTTTGATGTAAAGAAATTGTAAAAGAAGGTCTTCTTCATGCTAAGAAAAGACCTTTGATCAGCCATCGATGAAACCAAGAAAGGATACAATTTTCAAGAAAATAAAACACTGAAAAAGATAGAGGCAGTAACACCTTATAAATACAAAAATTAGGTTTTTTATTCCAACTTTGAGCGCGAATGAGAGAAAATTATTACAATTTTAAAATTTTAAACTTGTTTTGGAGAAGAGTTATAAAATAGGAAAAATGTGTCATTTTGGCATTTAAATTCAGGATAATATTTCCAAGATTGTTATCTTACGTGAAGTGCGGACAAAAATATGAGTTTAACTAATATCCATCGATGGGGTAGAAATTTTTACACGGTCAAGTAACTAAATGGGCAAATCCAACTTTTGGTCCGGATTCTTGAATCATTTGCTCAAGTATCCTATAATATTTTCTTCCAAATAGAAGTATTGAAAAACACACAAAAAATTGAGAATCCACATGTTTCAATCATAGGCCTAATTCATTAATAAGGAACATTAGAAAATTATTTGAAAATTAACTTTGATCAATTTCACGATGGATAGAGAATAGTCATCAGTACTCAACTTCCTAATTAGTATCCGCAACTTCCAAAAGTAAGTTCGTCCTGGGTAATCTTTTTTCTGATGTGCCTCGTGGTATTCAGATCGAATATCAGGGGAGGGCCTATATCTATTAGCTATTGAGTCTTAACTCGTGATATGTTGTTAACTTTGCAAGCATCTTCTCCAGCGTTTGATGGCATGAAACTGGTGAGAGTATATATTTGTGGGTCATTATTTTGATAAACGGCTATTTATGTTATTTTTTCTTATTTATTTGACTGATTTAGCAAATAGATTACCATTTACATTTTGTTCTTATGTGAACTTTGCCCAAAATATAACCCTTGAGAAATTATCCTCCCGGATAATATTAGATTGGCTATAATAACTGCTCAAATATATTTCTCAACCTTAGAAACAACATAATAAGCTATTGTCTAATGTTTGTAATAACTTACATAATTTTAGATCGTAGTTAGACATTTCTCAGACGATTATCAACTTGCTCGAAAGGGATCTTTAGGCTGTTTCGGAAAGGTACGTAAAACATGTAAGAGATTTTTTTTAAAAAGGTCATATATTAAAGAGAAAAGTCTCAAATATGTCATCGAAATTCAGAAAATTTCACAAGTTGTCCCCCCAAAAATAGCGGTCTTGATTTTTTGTCCCCGATAAGAATGTTTTTTAAGGAATGTCATTCCGTGTTAACGGCGTCTGGGGAAAGGCCTAACCCCAAGGGGTGTGATGTAAATTGCCTACCCTAGTGCAAGCATTCGTGACTTCTTACATGGCTCAAACCGGTGACATATAGGTCACACATAGATAAATTTATGTTGTTTCAAGGATCTCCTCCCGATATAACAATATATATGTAAATCTAGTAATAGATTCACAAAATATGAATTATTAAATAAATGTAAAAATATTGATGACAGATTCACGTGATAAATAAACTTGTAATATGAAAGAATAAAATAATGTGAAAATACACGTAATAAAATCATATTATACTAAAAGTGGGAAGACACAAAGTTACTAGTTGAAATATCATTTTACCCCTATTCTAATTCAAAATGTTATGAAATATCGAATAAGTTAAATATTAATTAATAAAAATATTTCACATTCTTTTCACCTCCTAACTAAATTGACCATATTCATTTTGTAATTTACACAGTGACCAGTTAATAACATATGATTAATATGTAAAAAAAATTGAAAATGAATATGGTTAATTTATTGGTTAACTTTTGAATCAAAACATTTTATTGCAAGTTGAATTTTTCCTTTAACATATTTCTTCCAATAATGTATTTAGTTTACCCTAATAATAGAATGATATTTGTTAATAACATGCAAAACTTCTCACATTTCTGATGAATATAGACAATTAATTAAAGAAAAATTAATAGTTATGTAACTTAATGAAATTCTATTAAATGTTAAATAATTGCTAAATATTGTCAAACCTTTTGTTTTCCACCATTTAGTACTCCCTCCCTCCAACAATAGTTGTCCACTATACTAAAAATAATTGTTCAACAATACTTGTCTAATTTAGAAAATCAAGAGATAATTTACCTATTGCATCTATTTTACCCTTGCTATTCAATACTATTTATTATCTTACACATTTTCAAAGCATTAAATTTAATAAAGTAAAAGGATACAATAGTAATATTACCCCTATTATTTATTGTTTCTTAAGGGGTGTGCCAAGTCAAAAGTGGACAACTTTTGTTGGACAGAGGGAGTGACAATCAACACTAATGATGAATTTATATTAAATTTTCCTCATTAAACATATTTTATAAATGAATATCAAGAATGCATCATGCTTTCATCATTGCATGAGAGAAATTCAATAGGTACGTAAAAAATTATCCTCATCTGTTGGTTCTACTTTTATTTTCTTTGTTCATTTTTTCCTCAAACCATTAACTAATATGGTGATTTTTTTTCATATTCTATGTAAATTTTATGAGATCGCATTTTATTGTTTGTTATGCGAAACAGAAAACTACTTCTAGAGTTTATTATAGTGTATTTTGATGAAGCGGTAAAATCAGACACAGGGTTGTGCTTCAAGTTTTTAGTTGAATCATGAATTAGTCAAATTGCATTCTGTTTTATATTACAATATTTTATTTTCTGGTAATTATGTCCTATCATATAGTGTACCAAATTTATCATTTACAATATGTTTAGATTAAATTTTTGGGATAAACGTGCAAAGCATGTTCCCAGAACTAGTAAGCTCATAATATGAAAACATTAAATACTGTGACAATACACATGAAAAATAGACTCTTGCACCTACTATGAATTACCCTGGCGTTACTTCAAAGTTGCTCATGCATTCAAGCTCATTCAACCTAAACATCTTCTTCTTTTATTCTTTAATTATGTTCTTTTGCAATGAAAAAGAGGACCAAAAGAGGTAGAAACAAGATTGAAATGGATTCGATTGAATCATAAGAAGTGTGTGCTGCTACTTTCTCACAAATGATCAAAAACACCATGTTGTTCAAGTGTAAAAGATAGAGACAATGGACAGATTTTCTAGTTGTATTATTGCAAGAATAACAATTATTTGTAGGTGTACAAGTAAATATATGTAAGGAAATAAAAAAAATCCCTAAATATCTCTACATATGATAATGCAATCCCTAAATATCTCTACCTATGATAGTGCAATGTATAATATGTAAACTTGTCTATGTACATTTTGCAACACTCCTCCTGAAGTTGGACCATAGATATTAATCATGCCTAACTTGTTACAGAGCTATTCCACATGATTTCTACTTAAAGCCTTCGAAAATATATCACCCAATTTATCTCCAGTCTTCACATATCAAGTGAAAAACATCTTCTCTTAAATATTCGCACGGATAAAGTTACAGTCAACTTCAATATGTTTTGTCTGTTCATGGTACAATGGTACAATGGATTTGAGGCAATGTGCAGAGCAGCCTATTTATCACACCAAAGTTTTGCTGGAGAAGAAGGCTCCAAACCAATCTCACTTAAAAGGTGATGTATCCATAGTATTTTATAGGTGGATTAAGCCATAGCTCTATACTCAGATTCTGTACTAGATCGAGATGCAACATTTTATTTCATACTCCTCCAAGATACCAATTTTCCACCAACAAATATACAATAGCTAGTAGTAGATCTTCTATCATTCTTGATCCAGCCCAATCAGCATCTACAGAACGCTCAACATGATTATCCTCGTTATCACTATATAATATGTCAAGGCCAGGAGCTCCTTTCAAATAGAACAAGATTTGTTTCAAGGCTGCCTAGTGTTTGACTGTTGGTACAAATATGAATTGACTGACAATAATGACCGCATAGGCAATATCTGGATGGGTCACAATGAGATAGTTTAGTTTCCCAACTAACATTCTTTATTTTTCTGGATCATCAGATGGATCAGCACCATCCTTAGTAAGATGTACATTAGAATTTGTGCCACATGGCTTAACTCCCAATTTTACAGTTTCTGCAAGTAAGTCAAGTGCATATTTTCTTTGGGACAAGAAAAACTCTTTTTTGCTTCTTGCTACTTCTACACCCAAGAAGTATTTCAGCTTCCACAAGTCTTAGGTATAAAATTGGCATGAAAAAACATCATCAGAGTATAAATTCATATACAATCATGTCCTATAATAACAATATCATCAACATAGACAACTAAAAGAATATTATCAGTAGTTGATTGTCCGTAGAATACTAAATGATAACACTTTCTCTTTTTCACCACAAATTCTTGAATTACATTGCGAAATTTTCCAAACCAAGCACAAGGGCTCTGACCGTATAAAGATTTCCTCAGATGAAAAACTTCTTTGTACTCCCACTGAGCAACAACTCCAGGTGGTTGTTCCATAAATATACCTCTTCATGGATATTATCGTGAATAAACACATTCTTGATAGCCAACTAATGTAAAGGCCAATAATGAGAAACAATCAATGAAATAAACAAGTGGACAAAAGTGAGCTTGGCTACCAGAGAGGAAGATTCTAAATAATCCACCCCATAAGTCTGAGCATAGTCTTTAGCCACAAGTCTCGTGAAAGAACCATTTGGATTAATTTTGACCCTAGTGCAAGCATTAGTGACTTCTTTTATGGCTCAAACCAGTGACATATACATCACACATAGATAACTTTATGTTGTTTCAAGTCTCTCTTCCCAATATAACAATATATATGTAAATCTAGTAATAGATTCACATAATGTTAAAATATTAAATTAACGTGAAAATACTCATGATAGATAGACTGACAGTACAAAATATTAAATAATGTGATAATACACATGAAAAATAAACTCATATTATGAAAACATTAAATAATGTGACAATACACATAACAAATAGACTCATAATATGAAAACATTAAATAATATGATAATACAAGTGACAAATAGACTCTTGCACCTACTTTAAATTACCCTTACGTTCCTCTCAAATTTGTTCAGGCTTTCAGGCTTATTCAACCAAAAAAACTTCTAATTTTCTTCTTTAATTATTTTCATTAGCAATGGAAAAAAGGACTAGCAGGGGTAAGCAAAAGATTGAAATGGAGTTGATTGATTCAGAAGAAATGTGCACTGCTACTTTCTCGCAAAGGAACAATACCTTATTGTTCAAACAAAGCGGATGATCTTTCAACTCTGTTCGGAGAAAATATTTGTGTTCTACTCTCTTCACCAAGTGAAAAAACATATTCCTATGGCTTAAAAAATATAAAAAAAAAATAACTGTTAAATATTTTGAATTGAAATCACATGAACGTCAACACGATCATGATGATGTGGGCAAATGAAATGTTTGTGTGTCATTTGCTGATCATCTGTCTCTTTCTTGTTGGCAAAAGATATGAACAACTACTAGAATAAGATATTAAGAAACAAAGAGAAAAACTTAATCCTTTCTTATGCTTTATGAAACAACGATACAAGTATTAAATAGTACTTGGAAAGCAATAAACCTAGAGAAATAATAGGGCACTAGTTTAAGACTAACGCATGACCTACTAACTTACTAACATATATTAATTAGGACTCCTGAAGCCTGTAAACTGGAAACATTTAAGACTCCTAAATGTACTGCCACTAATAGGACTTTTGAATCAGTCAACTAACACTTCCCCTTGATTCAAAATCACACACTACCAACTGCAACTTGAAATATTCATGCTTAGCCTGAGGAAGAGACTTTGTAAATATATTTGCTACTTGCTCGTTTCTACTGCAGAATATCAACACTATTCTTCCATCAACTACCAAAGTTCGGATAGAGTGATAATGCACATCAATGTGCTTAGTTCTACTATGAAAAGAGGGATTCTAAGCCATAGAAATTTCTGATTTTTTATCATAAAGAATCTCAGTAGACTCCTTTTGCTCATAACTAAAATCTTCAAGTAGTTTCCGGAGCCATAAAGCTTGTCATGTTGTATAACTTGATGTTGTATAATTTGCCTCAAATGTCGACAAAGATATTGTCTCCTGCTTCTTTGAACTCCATGTCACAACTCTGGAACCAAAGTTGAAACAACTTTCAGAAGAGATTTTTTGGTCATCCAAGTAGCCTGCATAATCACTATTAGTAAAGCCACCCATTCTTAAATTTGGTGCTTTAGAATACCAGATACCAAAGTCTATTGCTCCTGCCATATAACGAATAATTCGTTTCACAACACCAAAATGTTGCTTTGTGGGGCTTTGCAATAATCTGGACACATCACTAACAGAAAATGCATTGTCAGGTCTAGTGTGCATTAGATAATTCAAGATACGAACTAAACTTTTCATTAATATTCATCGGTGTAGCTGCTGCTTCACAGTTCATCATATGGAATTTTTTCAAAAGATATCCCTCGCATATTTCTATTTAGAAATAAAAGTTTCATCTTTATTTTGGATCACCTCAAGCCCCAAAAAATATTTCAGTAAACCCAAGTCAGAAATTCCAGTTTCTCATCATACTGGACTTGAAATCATTAACTAAAGACTTTGAGGAACCAAAATAAATCATATCATCAACATAGAGACAAACCACCAAAAATTCTCCATTACCTTGTTTCTTCAAGTACAAAGTGGGCTCATTTTCACTTCTTGGGAATCTGCTATCCTTAAAGAATTAGTCAATTTTACTATACCAAGCACGTGGAGCCTGCTTTAGCCCGTAAAGAGCTTTTCTAACTTGTAGACTTTGTACTCATTGCCATTAATAACAAAGCCTTGAGGTTGTGAAACATAAACCTCTTCTTCCAGATCACTATTCAAAAAAGTGGACTTCACATCAAATTGATACACGAACAAACATAATTGCGCAGCCCAAGCCAAAACAACTCTCACTGTTTCAATCGTACAAGAGGAGAAAAAGTTTCTTCAATATCTATACCTTGTTGTTGTGAATATCCCTTTTCCACAAGCTGAGCTTTATGCTTTTAAATGCTCCCATGAGCATTGTACTTCGTTCAAAACACCCATTTGAGCCCTATTACATTCTTTCCTTCATGTGAATCAACTAATTCCCATGTAGAGTTTCTTTCAATTGCTTGCATCTCTTCAGCCACAACATTCTTTCATGCAAATTGTTTTATTTCTTCTTCATAACAAATAGGATCAGAAACAAGCAAAACAAATTGACAAGAAGTATTTACACTATTAGAGTACCTAGGATTCAATTTATTTTCCATTGTTGATCTTCTTAGTGGAATCATCTCAACAAAAGACTCATCAGGTGCAAAAGTTGTTCATGGTGCAATGGATGAGCTAACAGATGAACTTACAGGAAAAGAATTGGTTGAATTTCTAGAATCTACTGCATGTTCTTCATCAGTAGATAGCAATTCGATATTGGATATCATGTTCCCAGAATTAAACTTTCAACTTGCATCCTCATTAAACACAACATTTCTACTTATAATTCCTTTGCCACTTATGGGACTATATAGAGTATATGTTTTGGATTAAAGACTACAGCCAACAAAAATGCATTTTCAAGATATTTCATCAAGCTTAGAGTGAAAATTAACCAAATCATGTGCTATAAAACCAAATATTCTTATGTGGCTTACCCGAGGCTTCTTACCATTCCAAGCTTTAAGAAGTGTTGTGTTCCAAACAGCCTTTGTTAGTGAGATATTCAAAAGATAAACAACAGTTGCAACAACTTCTCACCAAAAATAATTTGGCAGACCCTTTGCTTTCAGTGAACTTCGAGCCATTTTCACCACCATCCTATTCTTCCGCTCCACCACACCATTTTCCCCCAGTGTATATGGTGTTGTAAGTTCCCTGTGAATTTCATTCTCATCACAGAACAAATTAAAAGCATTAGACAAGAATTCACCACCTCTATTGATACAAAGTGATATTATCTTGTTACCACTTTGATTTTCTACAAATGCCTTATATTTCTTGAAATTCAAAGGTTTCAGATTTGAATTCCAAGAAATAAACCCAACAAAAGCCGTTGTAATCATCAGTAAACATAAAAAAATATTGAATTCCACCAATGAATTACATTTTCATTGCCCCGCACACATCATCATGTACAAGTTCAAGACAAGTTGTAGCCCTCCATGATTTTCCCATTGGAAACGAATTCCTAGTTTGCTTCCAATAGATACATCCTTCACACAAATCAAGTTCATTGATTTTTGACAACCCAATAACCATATCTTTTTTAACCAAAAGTTTCAACCCAATAACATTCAAGTGTCCATAATGTAAGTGCCACAAATTAGTCTCATTCTTTCCTTTAACAACTAAGGCATTATTACCAACATTTGAAATATCAAGATGAAACATTCTGTTTTGTCATAGGCACACGAGCTATCTGCGTCCAAGTTTTTTTCCCTTAATGTCACATGCATTATAATCAAAAACAATTGAGTAGCCACTGGTCATCAATTGTCCTACACTTAAGAGATTATGAGCCAAAGTAGGGACATAGTGCACATCATTTGAAAGCTTCACATTACCTTGGACAATTTTTATCTCAATTGTACCTTTCCCTTCAATGTGCACTTTTTTGTCATCTCCTACTTGCACCTCACTTTTCTGGGACTCATCAAGATCTCTAAATAGAGACTTCGAACTTGCCATGTGATTTGAGTATCCGCTATCAATGAACCACACAACATTCACACTTTCAGTTATTTGGGAACTAGGCATAAACAACTTACTTTCTTTTTCCACATTTTAAGTGAAATTGGCTTCCTTTTGCTCATCTTTCTGCTTCATCCAACAATCAACTTCTTTATGGCCAAATTTATTGCAGTATCGACATTGAATATTGCTCTTGTACTGATGGAATTCATCAATTGAGTTTCTACCTCTGTCGCTTCCACTACGACCCCGACCACATAAATTGCCTCTGCCATGTCCTCGTCCTGTAGAGTTTTGTACTTTTCCCTTGTAGGAAAACTCCTCCTTAACATGGAATGCCTTCTCTTAAACTTTCTTATGGGACCTATTTATCCTATCTTAATGAGCTAGGAAGGAACTCATTAATTCATTGCAAGAATAGGTAGATAGGTCCTTATATTCCTCAATAGCAGTAAAAACATGCTCAAATTTGGTGGTCAAGCTTCTCAACACCTTAGACACAACAATCTGATTATCAATTTTCTCACCATAGGATCTCATTCTACTAACAATAGTAGATGTTCTAAGATAATATCCTTGTACAAATTCATTTTCATTCTTGAACAATGTTTCAAAATCACGTCGGAGTTTGTAATTTAACAGTAATTACCTTTTCATCTCCTAAGTAATCTTGCTTCAGGATCTCCCATGCTTGTTTGGGAATCTAAGCCGCTGATATGCTAGGAAAAATTTCATCATCAAGAGCTTGTTGAATAGTGAACAAAGCTTTTGAGTCTCGCTTCCGATGTTCTCTCAGTTGATTTGCATTCCTTTCGGGAATTTCAGTCTCAACTACATCCCATAGTTCTTGAGACTTGAAAATATTCTTCATTTTTAGACTCCAGAATTGATAATTTTCAATTTCTAAAAACTGGAATTAGGGTCTACAACGAAGCTGCTGTCCCATTTTCTGCCATGAAAATTGTCTGAGTTCTCTGTTTTTAGAAAAATCTTTCAATATTTCACTATTTTTCTCTCTTACTATACTAATCCCTGCTTGAGCAAATGATGGATCTTAACCTGGAGTAATGCTCTGATACCAAGAATGTTGGCAAAAGAGATAAACCACTACTCCAATAAGAAATTAAGAAACAAAGGGAAAAACCTAGTTTTTTCTTATGCTTCCGAAAATATTGATACAAGTTTTAAATAGTACTTAGAAAGAAACAAACCTAGAGAAATAATAGTGCACTAGTTTAGCACTAAACCTTGACCTACTAACTGCCTAACATAAACTAATTAGGACTCCTAGATCTAGTAAACCGGATATATTAAACACTCCTGAAAGTATTGCCACTAACACCACTTAACTTTTGAATCAGTCAACTAACACTTATGTTGGTAAATCAAGCACCAAATTGCTTACAAAATGAGTAGACTACTTAAATTTCAATTATATTCTAATTTTTATTCAAAGAATCTCTTGATTTATATGTGAGGTTGTGATGGATAGTGAAGCTCCTGATATTTTGGAAGGAATCCAAGAGAAAATGGTGGTAATTTTTGATGATCTAGCTGTGAAGCTACCTGTGTAAGAGAGAGCATATTTGACATTCTGCATTTTTCTTGTCTCTGTTGCTTCCTTCTTGTGATGAGAGTTAGGCTTTGACTTTGTTTGGTACCAGTTTATTTGACAGGGTATTATCATATGCACAAAGGAATAAGTTTTATGATAATCCCAAGGCTGTTAACCAAATCCTTGAGTATCCTTGAGACCTTTTATTTTTATTATTAAAAGAATAAACGAGAACTTGTTTTAATAATTGTATCTCATATACTTTCTAGTGTTGGTTGTCATTTAACTCAAATTAGGCCTCTAAAAAGCATGGCGTTTCTAATGGGGAGGTGTTGAAGATTTCGACATATTAATAGTTAATACTTTGATGTTTTACATGTGAGGTAATGTTATCCTATTTCAATGTTTTATGGATGCAGCTCTGCATAATTGCAAATTTTCTTTGAATCTATTGATGAAGTGTTTGCTCTTGTTCCCTATTATGGAGTTAAGTATGCTTCCAACTGCTGCTACTAGTTGTATTTTAACTTTGACTAGACAAAACGATAAAAGCTATAATTAATTTCTTAAAGAACCTTCTATATATGTTAATACTAAATAACGATGGGAGGAAACCATATTTGTTTCTTAAATTTTTTCCTTCGACGATAAAGATGGTTTATGTTCATTTGTACACAAAGATCTAAGATATGAGTCATATGACTACTGCTGTTAGTTTAACTTATACTACGACAAAACTGCAGACTATAAAGAGCAAACTGAGTTCCCCTCGAGAATGTGTTGGCTGAACTAGCTAAACTTAGAAGGGCAACATAAATGGATCAAGAAGAGTATTCTATGGTAATGTCATCATTTTATTTTTGATCTTATATCGTTCACATAGGAATTTTGACTACCAAAAGATGAGCTTATTGAGGCAGTTTACTTACTTAAGGCCATGCCCAATAGTTAAGCATCCAGCAACTCATGTTGCCTAATTTGAACTCAACTTTCTTTTGCCTATCTAGTTATTAGCTAGGATTTTCGGAAACAATTGAGCCACCAACAACTTTGATTATCCAAAAAAAAAAAGGAAACAAAGACTTGAATGAATGTAGACCCTATATTCTTGTGCTAATGCAAAAGCTTTCAGTCATATGATTGAAAGAGTTTAGACCCTATATTATTGCAAAATCAGTTTCTTCTTAGTTAATACATCTCAGTCCAATTTAGAAATCACATTCATCTGAGAATCTTATATCTTTCGATGCAGTTCTGTTCTTCATCTTCCCTTCTTGACATTCAACTCAATTTGCTTTGGCAACACACCTAAATCATTATCTGTTATGAAATATCATAGGTCTAACACTGTACGGAATCCATCAACTTAATGATTCAAGCCCTGATCATTAAGGGGTAATCTTATACCATTGAGTTTGTGCGCTAATTAGGTCATGTTAGGTCCTTATTTCCAGGAATTTTCTGTGAGTATATCAACTTATTTCTCACATTAAGCTCCTTTCTAGGAGAGGAGCATATAAACAAAAGGTTTTCCAGAACATAAAAACTACTTAATATTATGGCTTTGTGAAATTTCACGAAACCCCACGAACTACAATATTCTCATTTAAAAGAACACTAATGAAAACACAAGTACAAAAATGGGATTGTTGGGAACATCAAGAACCATCATACTCCATAGCGGAAATATTCCAATTTCATAATCAAATATAGGTATTACAATTATATGAAAGAGTAATACTAAACAAAAGACTTATAGAATGTTGTTTTTGGTCCTACATTCTTAGAACTTTTCACTAAGCTTGATGGGAAAATAATTTGAACATTATACTTGAAGATCTAGGATCCCAATAAAGCCCAATTTCATCACCAAATCCCAATGTGCGATCGTTGAACAATTCCATTCATGAAAGAGAAAACTTATTAGTGTATTGTTTCCTTCAGAAAACACTTCCACTTTCATATTTCTTAGGGATATTCCCTTCAGTTACATCGACACGTTAACATACGCCCTACATCTATTTTCCAAACTTTTGGCCATGTCCAAAGTCCAGTATCGAAGAATGTACTGAAATATATGGATAAATGGAATCATCAACATTCCTACACAAATCTCATCACTGGTAGTTTTTTTTCTTGATCTACCATGGGTTTTCCATATCAATTTTTGAGGCAAGGTATAAGTACCTTATCTCCACTAGTTCTCGAGTCACTACCCTGGAGTGTTGCTAACTTTGGAAACTTCTTCTTCAACTTTTGATGGAAAGAAATCAAAAAGTAGTTCTTCTACAAGGTTAGAAAAGGCTTTTGATTAGACATTGAATAATATGTGTACTGATACATTTGCCAAGAAATAACACTCTGAAAAAGTGAGAGGCGTTAACTCATTTATTTATAACAGTACAAGTTAAGTTTTAATTTCAAATCCAACTTTGAGTGGGAAAAGAGAAAAGTATTATTTATATATTTTCCTATTTTGAACCTAATAGAGAAAATTATAATTTATTTATTTTCCTATCTTGGACCTATCCTGAACATAAGTTATCAACACCTGCTAGCCCATCCTAGACGGGCTACCCACATGGGCTTTTGAAATAAACGAGCTTACTCAGGTTAGGCTTGTTAGGATCGAAATAAGCAGGTGTCACGGGAATCTAGAAAAGCAAACCTCGATAGACCATGATTAATAAGACAAACAAGAAATATTTCATAAGACACAAATTTAATGTGGTTCGGTCAATCGACCTACATCCACAAAGGAGATGAGCAATCCACTATGTAAATACGAGAGTACAAAAAATAGAAAGAAATAACTTCAACCAATTCACTTGGAATAGATGGGAGGTTTACACAAGTGATAACGTATCACAAGTGTCCCACAAATTCTCTCCCCAACCAAAACTCTCAAAACCCCTAGGACTACATTGTGAATGTTGATTAAGTTAGAATAAAAGAACAAGAATCTATTTATAGAGTCATAAACCTTTTCCTACAATAAAAGGACTTGTCAATCCTAAACCTTTTCCTAAAAGGAAAACCTATTTATGGTAAGAAACTCAAGACAATTAATGCCCAAAAAATCTCCCTCTTGGCCTGAATTTTTAACAAAATAAATTTATCCACCTTCATCACATAATCTTCATCAACTTGCATCTCCTCTCCATAATATCCTCCATCAAATCTATGTCTCGACATAGAGAGCCTCTCTGAAACAATTTCTCTAACAAAATCTTCATTACTGTCAAATAGGTTGCAGCTAGAACTACACCCACCAAGATGAACACTCAATTTTTAACCTGACTCAACCATTGAATCATTAAACCATTGAACTTGGCTCCATCATTGAACTATTGGACCTGTCTCCATCATTGATCCATCAAACCTGGCTACATCATTGAACTTGGATCTGATACCACTTGTTAGGACCTAAATAAGCAGGTTTCATGAGGAAGTTAGCAAAGAAAACCTCGATAGACCACCAGTAAAAAGACAAATGAGAAATATACCATAAGACACAAATCTTTAACGTGGTTCGGTCAATCGACCTATTTCCACAAAGGATATGAGCGATCCACTATATAAATATGAGAGTCTTAAATATATTGAGAGATAAACTGAACCAATTCACTTGGAATATATGGGAGGTTCACACAAGTGGTAACTTACCACTTGTGTCCCACAAATTCTCTCTCCAACCAAAACTCCCAGAACTCCTTGGAGTACATTGTGAATGCTGATTAAGTTAGAAAGAAAAAACCTCTATTTATAGAGTCATAAACCTTTTCTTACAAGAAAATGACTAGGCAATCCTAAACCTTTTCTTAAAAGGAAAACCTATTTATGGTAAGAAACTTAATGCAACTAATACCCAACAAGGCTAAAAAAGCTTGAAAGCAAGTCTGATTCAAAGATTTTAGTCCAATCCTATCAAATCATGAGATGAATTGAGTTGACCCATATTGACGGCTCTAGAAAAAATATCAAGTGTATTTTTGTTTGGTTTATAATACCTTAGCCACTGTCATTCTCTCCTTATGCAAAGCGAAACTCTTAAAAATTGGAATCTAAGGGAGATAAATATTTAAGGCTCACAAACCAATCTCAATTTACAAAAAATTCAATGCAAGACTCGAGTTCGACAATTGCTAGCCTTCCACTTGACCTCATCACTGAAATTTTCTTAAGGCTTTAAGTGAAATCCCTCTTGCAATAAAAGTCAGTTTCAAAATACTGGCTCGATTTAATCTCTACCCCTAAATTTATGAAATCTCATCTCAGTTTATCGATTAGTAACAAGGAAAACACTCACCCTTGTCTTATGAAGGAGGTCATTAAGCCCGTGTACAATCGTCTTATGGATTGTTCTATTAGATCTTTACTTTATGATACTGTTATAGAGACATCTGACTTGAATATTCCCATGGAAAAATCTTATCAACTTTTGGAAATTTTGGGTTCGCTGAATGGATTGATTTGTCTAACTTGTCTTGTCGGTGGGGAAAAAGACTTGTTTCCATGAAATCCATCGATTAGAAAGTACAAGAAATTGCCTGATTTTGAAACTGGACTAAGATATGTTTCCCATTATTGTTATGGATTTATATATGGTGAGTTTCATGATAATTATTAGGTAGTTTTCATTCTCTTTAATTTTACACATGAAAGGTCATATAACCGAGTTAAGGTCAAAATATATAGTGTTATGACTAATTCTTGGAAAATTGTTGATCATAGTTGTCCTCCAAGTGGGGTATTTTTAATGTTTGGTGTATATTATTGAACGGAAAACTTCATTGGGCTTTTACTATTGGTTGTGAATACAATAGCATGTATATAAACATCATTTCTATTAATTCCAAGATTGTTATTTTACGTAATGTGGACAAAATTAAGAGTTTAACTAATATCCATTGACCGTGTAGATATTTTTACATGGTCAAGTAACTTTTTTGGTCTTAGTTCTTGAATCATTACACAACTGTCAGGCAATTTTATCTTGCAAATACAAGTACGGAAAAGCCTATTTTTTTTTGAGAATCTAGATATTCCAATTAGAAGTACAAATTTAAAAATACAGGCCTAATTTGTGAATCACGAACCTTAGAAAATAATTTGAAAATTGACTTTGATAAATTAGTATACCAATATAGCAAATTTCATCACCAACACCCAATCCACGATTCTTAATCAATTTCACGATTGATAGAAAAATGTAATCATAACTCAACTTCCTAAAAGTAAAAAGTTTACCTTCATACTTCTTAGTGTTATTCTTCTCTATTATATCCGACAAGTGAACAGACACCCTGTTCCCGTTCACCAAACATCTTGCCAGCTCCAAATTCTAGTATGGAAGAATGTACTTAAAGTCGCAGAAAATGGAATCCGCATCTTTTCAAAAGTGAGTTCTTCCTAGGTAAAAATTTTCCTGATGTGCCTCGCGGTATTTATATCATATATCAAGGGAGGGCCTATCTCTATTAGCTCTTGAGTCTCTACCTGTGATGTGTTGTTAACTTTGCCGGATTTCTTCTTCTGCGTTTGATAAACTGCTATTTTTATGTCATATTTTGCTTATTTATTAGACTGATTAAAGCAAATAGATTACCATTATGATTTTGACCTAATGTGAACTTTGTAGAATATATAACCCTTGAGAAATTATTCTCCCTGATAATATTAGCTTTCAACTATAATGTTTGCTCATATATTTCTCAACCTTAGATACAACATAATAGGCTAATGTCTCATGTTAGTAAAAACTTACATAATTCTAGATCATAGTCGGACATTTTCTCATAAGATTATCAGCTTGCTCAAAAGGGATCTTATACTGTTTCTAAAAGGTACATATGGACTTTACTACTGAAATACTAAATAATGGAAAAACTATTAATATTTCAGACTAGATACATTGATATTACAACAAGAAATCACTAGGACACTGCCAACACAATAAATAACACCCTAAGACATGAATGAATTTTAGTTATATAATACATGACCTACGATTAACTAGATCACAACCTTTATAGACATTCAGAAAATTACAAAAGGTACAAATTTCCTCTTTTTACCCATTCAAAAATACGCGACTTAACAATCCATTAGACGCCTCCTGCTTAGACGCTGACACCTTTTCAACTTCTTCACGAAACGCGGCTACTGTGGTAACCTGTTTCAGCCCTATTAAAACATCATACTAATTGATCCTTAACTCCCTTTGAAGTTTTCCCAGGTTAACATTGGTTGCCGAGACCCTATCCAATAATAACAATTTAAGGCCTTTCCCTTCAACCAAACACATGCTTCTTGTAATCTTTCTGCTTCAGAATTCATTTACTCCAAAATTCCGTTCCACTTTGAAAATCCATCCTAAAGGATCCTCTCCTTCGAAAATTGGTAGTTGTGATTTCCGAAATTTTTCTTCCCATTTTTTTCTCTAGTAAAGTTGACATCGCTTCCCTCTTCTTAGTTTCCGATGAATTTAGTTTGAGAAAGGGATGCTTCTGCCATCATAGTTCTCCCATGTGCTTCAATTCTCGCAAGAGACTCTTATTTCTTGAAACCATCCTTCAAGTTTTCTGAAATATTCTTTTACCCCTATCAAATTAGTCTTCACTTTTTTGACTCGTCTCTCCATTCTAATAACCATCCCCGAAAGTTGATGCTTTGATACCAAATTGATAGACTTTACTGCTGAAATAATAAATAAAGGAACAGCTATTGATGTTTCACACTAGATACATTGATATTACACAAGAAATCTAAAAAAATAATCACTAGGACACTGCCAATACCACAAATTTCATCCTAAGACATGAATGAGTTTTAGTGTTATTTGAAATCTGGGAATAGAAGAACTTGTATTTCACTATGTTAAGAAGTACATGTATATATACAATCACTAGAGGCTCTATCAAAGGTAAGTAAATATCCTACAGATCTTTCTATGAGTTAGCTAGCTATATAAGGCAAGAGAATATTTTTACAATATCCTACAATATTTTGTAACTCTCCCCCTCAAACTGGAGCATACATATTGATCATCTCCAGCTTGTTGCATGGAAAATTAACTTGAGCTCCATTTAGTGCCTTTGTGAATAAATCAGCTAGTTGCTCTCCGGTCTTCACATAGGCGGTGGAAATCAAGTTTTCCTGAATCTTCTCATGAATGAAATGAAAGTCAACCTCAATATGTTTAGTTCTTTCATGATACACCGGATTAGAGGTAATATGAAGCGCAACTTGATTAGCACACCAAAATTTTACTGTTGTATGATATTTCAATCTAATTTCCGTTCAAAGATTATGTATCCACATAATTTCACATGTAGACTGTGACATATCTCAGTACTCAAATTCTGCACTAGATCGAGATACAATAATTTGCTTTTTACTCCTCCACGATATTAAGTTTCCTCCAACAAAGACACAATAGCCTGTAGTAGACCTTCAATCAATTTGGGATCCAGCTCAATCAGCATCGACAAAACACTCAGCACAAGTATGTCCGTGATTATTATACAATAATCCGAGTCCAGGAGCTCCTTTCAAGTAACATAGAACTTCTTCCAAATCTGCCCAATATTTGACCGTAGGTGTGAACATGAATTGGCTAACAATACTTACAACAAATGTAATATCTGGACGAGTCACAATGAGGTAGTTCAACTTCCCAACTATCTTCCTGTATCTCTCTGGATAATTAAAAGGATCACCATCATCTTTCATAAGATGAACATTAGGAATCATTGGGGGTTTTGCAGGGTTCGGCTGCCAACTTTCAAGTCTCTACAAGTAGGTCAAGAATATACTTTCTTTGAGATAGAAGAATTCCGTTCTTGCTTCGATTTACTTCTACTCCTAGAAAGTATTTTAATTGTCCCAAGTACTTTGTATGAAATCTCATATGTAAGAAAGACTTAATGGATGTGATTCGTTCATAATCACTTCCTGTGATGACAATGTCATCTACATATACAACAAGGAGGACAATGCCTACGGCTGATCATTGATAGAAGACTGAGTGATCACATTTGCTCATTTTCAAACAAAACTCTTGAACCACCTCACTAAACTTTCCAAACCAAGCCCAAAGGCTCTGTTTCAACCCATACAGAGACTTCTTCAAATGTCAGACTTTCCCATATTCGTCCTGAGCAAAAAAAACCAGGTGGTTGCTCCATATACACCTTCTCTTGAAGATCACCATGAAGGAATTCATTCTTGATATCCAATTGATATAAAGGACAATTCTTGGTAGCAGCTAGAGAAATGAATAAGCGGACAGAGCTGAGTTTGGCAACTGGAGAGAAGGTGTCTAAATAATCCACCCCATAAGTCTGAGCATACCCTTAGCCACAAGTCATTCCTCAAGTCTTTCCACAGAACCATCAAGATTAAATTTAACGGTAAAGACCCACTTACATCCTACTAATTTCTTCCTTTCGAGTAAATCCACCAAATCCCATATGTAGTTTTCCTCTAAGGAATGTATTTCCTCAAGCATTGCATTAGACCATCCCGGATGACTCAAAGCCTCTTTCACTATTTTGGGTACAGAGATGGAGTTTATAGAAGCAATAAAAGATCTAGAAGAGGAGGACAAACGATCATAGGAAACAAAATTAGCAATTGAATATGTGGATTTGCAAGTACGTGTACCTTTACGAAGAGCAATAGGGAGGTCAACGTTTTCAAAAGGATAAAGCAAAAGAGGATTTGATGATGAAGAAGCTAGTGTAGGACATGTATCACCAGTACCTTTTCTCCTTAAGTAAACTTGAACAATTGTTGGTTTTGCTTGCGCAGATGGAGCAGGTGGTAAAGGTTCAATAGTCGATTGTTGTTCAATAGGAGAACTGGGAGATGGAGAAACAGAATGGGTAACGTTATAGACTAACCATTCATATTCTTCCTCCTGACTCGTACAAATGGGAAGTGCATAGAAAAATGGTGGTCTCTGAAAATACCACATCCCTTGATACAATATATTTGCCAAGTTCAGTAAAATAGCACCGATACCCCTTTTGAAGGAAAGAATATCCTAGAAAAACACACTTCAATGCCTTGGGATCAAACTTGGTAACAGATGGTCGAACATCTCGAACATAGCATTTTTTTCCAAATACCTTAGGTTCCACAGAAAATAATGCCTTGTTTGGAAAAAGAACACTATAAGGCTTATCACCATTAAGCACAATATATGGCATGCGATTAATCAAAAAACAAGTCGTTGAGACGGCATCGGCCCAAAACTGTGTGGGCACCTTCATTTGGAATAAGAGGGCCCGAGCTGTCTCAAGTAAATGTGTATTCTTCATCTCAGCAACTCCATTTTGAGAGGGTGTATCAACACATGAAGAGTAATGGAGAATACCGTGTTGTCTCTTATAGGACCAAAATAATTCTGGCATGTATTCTTTAGCATTATCACTCCTTAGAATACGCACATAAGCGTTAAATTGAGTTTTGATTTCAGCACAGAAGGCACAAAAGTGAGTAAACATGGCGGAGCGGCTCTTCATAAAATTAATCCAAGTCATTCGTGAGAAGTCATCCACAAAAGTGACAAAATACTTGTGCCCAGTTTTGGAGACAACAGGATATGATCCCTGATACGCTCAAATTACCCCTCCTTAAAGAAGCATAAGCGATCGTTATCAAGTAAAGAACCCAAATTGTAGGTTGTGGTTGATCCCACGAGGAAAATGGTTTAGACTTAACTTTAACCAACAATTATATTCGTTTAGTCAAATTACTTCCAGAAGCAAGTAATTAAAGGAGGGGATTTGTGAAACAAATCGTAAGAATTTAGTAAGTAATCAGTAAACAAAAGTCAATTTTGGTTGTTACCAAGATGAGAGAATTTACTAGGGTATACGTGTTCCCCACAAGCTCATAATGCAGTACTCCTAGTAATAGCAATCCTTTCCTAGTGTACTACATGCAAAGTGATAAGTTAGGTATCTCTAAATCCTTGGTCCGGCATCTAGAGAATTTCACCCCGCACCTTGGTCCGGTTAAGTGTGTATAATTTACTAACCCTTACCTTTACCTCATATTAGACATCACATCGATGTTTGGCTAAGTTATTACTTCGCACCAATCAACACTTAGCCTATTAGATAGTATCACACTAAATCTATGTTGATAATTCTTTTCTTGTTGATTACCTCCTTGGTCCGGCAAGTAGTAACAAGGCGAGTTCTAACGTTGGCCACAGTTAAAAAGACTTTTAAGCGAAAGAATTATCAATGCATGCAAAATCACTATTCAAGAATTGCTTATTTACTATTCATACATTGTTAATCTCTCATGGTTCCCACAACCCTAGTTGTGGAATTTAGTTACCCATAATCATATGAACACAATTCGTTGTTGTAGATGAAAGAATTATGAACTTACGTAAAAAGAATAATAAACCCAGAAATTCAACTTGAATTGCAATACCCAAAATCTTCAAAACGAACTCCGGAAATTAAGAATTGCTAAAGTTGCAAGTTAATCTCCCAAGTCAAGAACTAGAAGTAAAAGTAATAAAATCCACCCCTCAAAATGAGGTTTACATGCCCTATTTATAGAAAACAAGTCCTAAATAAAAAGGGAAACAAAATAAGGAAAGTTTGTTCAAGGTCGCGTCTTCATTCCACGATACTGACTCACGGACCGTCAATGGATCTACGGCCCGTTAGTCCCTTTCGCCAGCTAGGACTTAGAAAATATTTCAGCTTCCAAACATCAGCTTCTCTGAAACAAACGACAAAACTGCAGTACGGACCATAGATTGATCTACTTTCCGTCAATCCCTCTCCGTAGTTCCATACTTGGAATCTTCAAAAATCAGGTACTAGAACCCTCTCAGTATCCATCTACGGATCAACAGTACGGTCCGTAGATCAATCTACGGACCGTCAATGGTCACCGTGGTTCCACAGTTGGTCAGGTTTCCCTGATTTGCTTTCCATGCCTTGCCTGGTGATCTACGACCACCATCTACGGAGTGTCAATGGACCTACGGTCCGTAGATCACCTCCGTAGATGCCCTTTTCTGCATTTTTTTCAGTTGTCTCTATACTTTCGCCCTGAACATCTTTCCTTCAAAATATGACAAAAATACATAAAAACTAATACATAAAGGCCCTAGACACACACCACTTTGTAAGTGAAATGTCTTAGAAATACCGTAAACTCACGGTATATCAACACCTTCAACTTAAATTCGTTGTTTGTCTTCAAGCGACACACTAAGACTCTAAACGACACTCGTATAGAAGCAAGCATTTCAAGCGCAAGCAATCACATGGCTCTCTATCCTACTCACTTTCCGGGTTCAAAAGTTGTTTTCTTAGATTCAACAAGCTAATTCATGCGGATCAAACCATGACAACGATCAACCAACCAACACACAACATACATTGTTTTATTATCACCAAAGTACCAACTTTCCAACAATGTAAGTAGTGCTTCTTTCACACAATGACTATGATTTTGAGTACAAGGATTTATTCAACACTCACACTCATAAGTAACTACAAGTATAGTTAGTACTTAGTACCATAGGCTTGCCCTTATTTCACTTCTTAGACTCTTCAAACTAGACTCTAGGATCACTATAGAACTTTATTGGCTTGTAACGTAGGATCAGGGTCAGGTGTGGTACATTTGGGTACTTCTTAGTGACTTTCTTCCCTCCTTGACATTATATTAGGCTTTCAACCTCCTTTTGCCCTATTTTTGCCATCATCCCATTTTACCTTCTTTCCCTTGATTTTCTTCAATCATGGATGTGACTTTAGACTTAGTAACTTTTCTTTTTTTTATATATATTTTTGCATTTTATTCTTTTCTATAGCTTTCAACAAGTCACATCCTTTCCCTTCTTTTTTATTCAACATCAAACTCTTTTCATACCTATTTTTCTTTTGGTTTCCTCTTTCATAGCCACCCTCAAATTATGGATTTCCCATTGGTTGAGGTGCACAATACCCGATGTCGGGTCAGGGCCAAGATTGAGTTTACTTTGTTTTACATTAGCCACCCTCAACTTAGGCTTTTGGCCTAGGTTGAGGTGCACATGTCCAAGGAGGGACCGGGGCCAACATAGTCAATTATGGGAAGGTGAGTTCGGGGTTTAGAAAGAAATGGTCTACTTTTAGGCTCAAAGCATTTGGATCAAGGGGAGCATTTATTTCATTTGGTTGGACTCTTCTTTTAGGCAATTTGTGGACTTATCAGAACAAAGGCCTATGATCACTTCCTAGCCTCTAGAGTAGATTATCTTAGCAGGACTAACCGGGTAAGTTCTAGATTGGCACAAAAGTTGTTTGAACAACAACTAGTCTCACACATTCTTGGCACATAGTTTCATTATCAGATTATCAGATTACCCAGTTCAAGTGTTAGCTTAAGTCATGCTATTAAGTTGATTCATTATCATGTCATATTCAGAGCCAACACATTTAACTTATCTTAGCCTACCAATTATAGCACACATCACAAAAATTGGGCGGGTATCAAAAATTTTATAAGCCATCAAGCTTCATTCTTATTCATGCTTCTAACACATACGATCCTAACACATGCCAGTTCAACAGAAATTAAATTGTATCTTGGGGAAAAAGAACACAGGCAAGAAAACCCCAAGTGAGGATTATGGGTTGGGTTACTTACACTTCACCCTATCACTCACAATCCATTTACTCCACCCCCACCAAAATATGGTGCAATTGTCCCCAATGCACAAAAATATTAAAAGATAATGGATTGGGTGAAGCAAACCTGTGGCGCATAGCGCCGAAAACTCTTCAACAAGCGGGTGGGTCCGGTTTCCCAGAGCCCGCTGGAACTATACTTGGGTCACCCTCAGTAGTGCCCACATCATCCGTCATAACCGTACCCTCAGTGGTGCACACAACGTCCCTCACGATAGGAGGGACCTTTACAACTGGGCAGAACTCGATGCTCCTGCAATACTCTCACGCACCCTCTGCTGGCGCAACTCTTCATCTAAAATCGAAGCTTTTCTATCCTCCTTCTCCTACCTACGCTGTCTCTTCTAGGCTTTTTCCTCCTTAGTGCGACTAGAACGGTGCCTTTTACCCTTGGCATGTGTAGGCTCAAGCCCCTCCTTGACGGTCCGACTGAATAAAGTATCCAACACCATATCATCAACCAACGCAGTAGGTGCAGCCTGAGGCTCAACTGTAGGGGTGGTAAGAATGGCATCAACGTCGGCCCGGAGTCTGGCTATTTCAGACTAAAGAGAGGATCGATCTATGGTCTGGACTGGTCGCTCGAGGACTCTCAATTCAGAGACATCGAGGCGTTGATTAAGAACCTAGATCTTCTGGTCCATCATGCCCTCCATCCTTCGCTCCATTCTTGCCTTGGACTCACCTATTGACCTTTGCATCCAAGGTTGAATGTGATGCAGCAGTGTGGCCATCTGAGCCTCCAATTTATGTACTCTGGCCAACGGGACAACAACAACTCCTAATGGTGGTGTGGACCGGGATGAGCTAGGAGCCCTACTAGCAGCCTGGGAAGAGAAGATCGGGACAGTATCAGTGTGATATGGTATAATGGGGTCACCGCCCTGTGTCTGCCCCATCGTGTCTGCAAGATCTGAGCCCAAGAGAGGAACCTCAACCTGGGGCTCTCTGTGAGGTACTGTCATATTTGTCTCATCATGAATGAGGCCAATATCCAAAGTCCCAGTAGGGTGGACCAACCTATCACAATGCCAAATCGACACTCCAGAATCCCTGCACAATTGGAAAATCAAACATGAAAAGGGGTAAGTAGTGGAGGTCTTGAATGCCCTCTCGTGAATCTCTGTCAATAGCATGCGAGCAAAGTCAATCTCCACTCCTGCTACCAATGCTGCAACCATGATCGCTCTGTCCCATGTGAGTTGGTTGTCAACTTTTGTCGGCGACACCCTGTTATGCACCAATAACTAGAAGAACTTGGCCATAAAATTCAATGTGGCCTTTTGGAGACCCAAACCGTGGTATGGAGACCCACTCCGCACGCTCGCCATCTGCAACAATGTACTTAGCCAACCATAGTATTACAGCCTCTCACTACTTAGCATTTCTCTGGAAAGCGCCGCTCCGTACGATGTCCTATCTGTAATCAAACTCCGCTATGTTTAGTGACCAAGAGTGACCCGTGGTAGGACCAAAGAGAAAGCAGCTGATGGTGGCATGTGATATGTCCACTGGACAACCTCAGACCATAGTTGAAGTGAGAGGGTCCTGGGCTATGGGCTTTGACCGCTTGGAGATCGAACCACGGAGAGTGGCGGCATAGGAGGCGTAGAACTCCCGTACAATCTCCTCACTATACATCTCTGGGTCTCGAGCCATCCAGTCACAATTGGCATTGTGCAAGCTCCCTGCGATAAGTCGGGCCATCTTCTGTTTGTCATTTATCATCTTGGCATCCCAATAGATTTGCCATTGGCCCTCAGCACACCATCTATTTGGTTCACCGGCCACTAGAATAGGGTCCTCATTCCTTGGGATGGGTATTGACTCTGAGCTAGTGGCCTCATCAGATGAGGCTGTTTGTTCATTCTGGCCGGACCCTGTGGTGGAATTGGCATTGTCCCCTAAGCATGGGCAGACTCGGAGCCTGAAGCATGGCCTCGAAGCATGGGCAGACTCGGAGCCTGAAGCATGGATAGAATAAAAGCCCGAAGCATGGGTAGACTCAGAGCAGACGTAGACCTAGTAGCTGAACTGGAAGCTGCCCCAGTTGGTGACCCGATCAGTGTGTGCTCCTCATCAGACTGGGAGACAGTGACTACGTCAGGAATCACCTTTCGGGGGGTGGCTCTGGTGGCTCGGTGTGCAGTGGGAGAAGTCCTAGTGTTGGGAGGAACGTATGCTGGGTCTTTTTCTGTGTCCTCTTCGATTAACCTGAAGCTATGAGCAACAGATTTTGACTTCCCCTGTTTTGAGTAGGTGACTAGTTTCTTGGGTGCCATCGTACCTGTGGAAATGTTATTAGTGCCAAAACTAACTGTAAACACACTAAAAAAAATTTAGAACAAAAAACGAACAGTAAAAAAGACAAGAAAATAATTTATTCTTTTTAGACAGTGGCTACAGTGATCATCCACGGAGGGGACCTACGGTCCATAGTTTGATTTACGATTCATGGAACCCTTTCGTGGATCAAAGGACCAATAATATTGGTCGCAGATGGAAACCACGAATGCGCATAATGGTCCGTAGATTAATCGACGGGCCGTAGTCGACCCCCGTTGTTTCACACTTTGTGCAATTTTTTAATTGCATCCAACCACGGACCTGATCTATGGTCCGTAGATGGGGTATGGGATCTAAGCCTAGTTTTAGACATGGTTAAATTTCAAGCCCAACTATTTGACCCTTTTCAACAACGTCCTAGTCTAACCATGCATTTCAACACTTAATCATGCTAGTTTGTCATTTTCAGGATTCCGATTAATCATTTTAACAAATATTGAAGACAAACTATGGAACCCTAAGTCGAAACTTACATTTAGACTTATAATCACATACAACAAGGCAACACAATCACTATCTATCGTTCCAAGGGTATTGTAACTTACAATTTTAGCATGACATTTCATCTAACAATTACTCAAGGTCAAGACCTAATCCCTGACTTCCTATCATCTATCAATGAATCAAAATTCAAAGTGAGGAGAAAGTCTATTACCTTACATCAAAAGGAATGGGGAGATTGTGTGATGATAGATGCTTTCAAGGCCAAAAACCACTTCTTCGTGACTGACCAAACATCGGACCCTCTTTTCAGACTATGGGATGAGTAGTATTCAGAATGGAAAGGAATCATGGGGATTGTGGGGGAATGGAAGAGATGATTTTATGGGGGAGTTATGGAGTGATTTAGGGGAGTTTAAGTGTTGGAAATGGTTGGGGAGTAAATGGAGGGAAGTGGAAATGATTTCAAAGTCGCCAAATTTTAAATAATGGGGTCCGGGTCGGGTCAGAAAAAATTAGGGATTTTGGACGCAGGAGACCCCGTCTACGGTCTGTGGGTCGATCTACGGTCCGTAGATTGGGACCGTAGATCACTCTTGTACTTGGAAAAATTTAGGGACTTACCTGGGATCTACGGACACCATCCATGGTCCGTGGATGGATTGATGGACCATCGATGGGGTCCGTAGACCTCTGGACCAGACCATTTTATGCATATTTTTATACTGTACCTGCACATGTAGCAACTATTAGGTTATTCTTTTTACATTTTCTGGACACATCTTAGACACGGACCCTGTGCTAATTCTAGCCAACACTAAAAAGAAACTAAAACACCTATCTAAATTACTACAGAGGATCAACTAAACATAGAAACTGCTAAATGGAAAACAAAAATCTATCGTTGGCTAGATTGTACATCTGGGGTTGCCTCCCAAGTAGCGCTTGATTTAACGTCGCGGCACGACGCATGCCTCTTGATTACTCAGACTTCATCAAGATGATAGGCCTCCACAAATTCTTGCACATTTTCTGCGTTTCCCAGATAAATCTTGATCCTTTGCCCGTTAACCATGAACCATATTCCGTCACTGTTCTCAAGCTCAACCGCTCCATGGGGGAGCACTTTTGTGAGTAAAAATGGCCCGGTCCATTTGGATTTGAGTTTTCCTGGAAACAAGCGCAACCTAGAGTTGAATAGAAGCATAAGATCACCCACAACAAATTCTCATTTTTCAATTCGTTGATCATGATACCTCTTCATCTTCTCTTTGTACAAGGCTGAACTTTCATAAGATTTTAGGCGAAACTCATCAAGCATATTCAAGTCGTTCATTCTTTGATTAGACGCGGCGACCCAATCCAAATTTAGCTTCTTCATCGCCCACAAGGCCTTATGCTCTAACTCTACTGGTAAATGGTAAGATTTTCCATATACTAGTTGGTAAGAAGACATACCTATGGGAGTCTTGTATGAAGTGCGATAGGCCCACAGAGCATCATCAAGCTTCCTTGACCAATCCGTTCTATTAGCATTCACAGTCTTTGCCAAAATTTGTTTGATCTCTCTGTTGGACACTTCAACTTGCCCACTAGTCTGCGGATGGTAAGGAGTGGCTACATTGTGGCGTACACCATATTTCTCAAGTAGCGCTGTGAACAACTTATTACAAAAGTGGGAACCTCCATCGCTGATAATCGCCTTTGGTGTACCAAATCTGGAGAAAATATTCTTTTTCAATAATGCGGTGACACTTTTACCTTCATTGTTGGGGAGTGCAACTTCTTCCACCCACTTCAATACATAATCAACCACAACAAGAATATATTTCATCCCATGTGAGCGCACAGATGGACCCATAAAATTTATGCCCCGTGCATAAAACAACTCTATCACTAATATAGGATTCATAGGAAGCTCTTGCCTCTTTGAAATCCCTCCTTCTCTTTGGCAACGATCACAAGATTTGGCGAAATCATGAACATCTTGGTGGATAGTAGGCCAGTAGTATCCACACTGCAAAATCTTATGTGCAGTTCGAATACCACTATGATGCCCACCAACAGGCGATGAATGACATGGTTCAAGTACATTCAACATCTCAATTTCGAGCACACAGTAACGAATAATCCCATCAGCACAACTACAATACAAGTAAGGTTCATCCCAAAAGAATTTCTTCACATCATGCATAAACTTCTTCCTTTGGTGAAAAGACAAATCCGGGAGCACAATGTCGTTTACCAAATAATTAGCAAAGTCTTCAAACTAAGGAATCAGATCATGAGAAGCAACCAATACATGTTCATCTGGAAAAACATCATTAATTTCAGCCCTATCACCAAGCTTTAGCATAGCCTCTTCCTCTAATCTGGACAAGTGAACAATAGCTTGATTTTCGGTCCCCTTTCTATCTTTTACCACAAAATCAAACTCTTATAGCAATAATACCCATCTAATCAATCTCGGCTTTGCATCCTTCTTTGCCATGAAATATCTCAATGCAGAATGGTCAGTATGCACTATGACCTTGGTACCAAGCAAGTAGGATCGAAATTTCTCGAATGCCAAAACTACCGAAAGAAATTCTTGTTCAGTCACAGTATAATTTTTCTGGGCCACATTTAGAGCCTTGCTAGCAGAGTAAATAGGGTGATGAATTTTCTCTCACCTCTGTCCCAATACTACACCAAGTGCTACTCCACTAGCATCGCACATTACCTCAAACAGTTGTCCCCAATCCGGTGAAATAATGATAGGTGCAGTAACCAACTTCTCCTTCAACTCTCCAAATGCTCTCAGACAAGCATCAATAAAATCAAACTTATACTCCTTTTCGAGTAGTTTGCACAATGGATGTGCAATTTTAGAGAAATCTTTGATGAACCTCCTATAGAAACCTGCATGCCCAAGAAAACTTTGATCACCTTTAATAGAGATGGGTGGTGGAAGCTTTTCAATTACCACAACTTTCACTTTATCTACCTCAATGCCCTTCTCATAAATTTGATGACCTAGAACTATCCCTTCTTTCACCATAAAGTGGCACTTCTCCCAATTTAGCACCAGATTACAGTCTTCACACCTTTTTAGCACCTCAGCTAAATGAGCCAGACATCGATCAAAAGAGTCACCTACCACAGAGAATGTTGAAACTATTTATTCTGAAATTTATGTGTGTTTAATTTTGATATTATAATGTTGAAATATAATTGTTTAAATCATACATACCACTAAACAATGAAGATCTTTAGAATGTTGAAACTATTTATTCTAATATTTAAGGAAATATTTTTAATGTAGTATATCGACAACTATTATAAGAATAACTCATTATGTATTATATAATATAAAATATTTTAATTTTTTTTTTGTTAGTTCATGTAACAATTATAATTAAATTTCATCTCAATTAAGAATATGGTCCCACATCTTTTTGAGATACTTAAGAAACTCAATGATGCAGTTACGCACCTTGGCCAAATTCAAGGATGCGGTTACACACCTTAGCCAAATTATTTTAATAATTAAACTTTCATCAAGTCAAATGAAGAGGTGTAAATAAGAATTATTAGGTGTGAGGTACTCGAGAGGAAAAAATAGTTATGCCTCTAAATGTCAAAACCAAGAATGCGGTTACATATCTAGGTTCAGACTAATAAAAATTTAACAATAAAAATAAGTAAATCATGGCCTGAATTAATATATTCAAAAATATTTTAAAGTAAGTGTAAGTCAATAAAAGCGATCGTGCTAAAACCACGAGACTCGAGGGACGCCTAATACCTTCCCCTCGATCAACATAATTTCTCACATGAATTTCTAGTTCGCAGATAATATGAAGAGTCATTTCCCTTTGATTAGAGATTAAACAAAAAGGTGACTTGAAACACCATAGCTCAATTCCAAGTGATGACTTTGAAAAAAAAAATAATCCCTTAATCACTAACGTCGCTTAAATTGGAAAAACCCTCCGCCTCCGTGCACGAAAAAGGGGTGTGACATCTCTGGCGACTCCGTTGGGGATTAACCATAATTTGAGCTTTGTCTATTGACTTTTACTTGATTTTATTATATTATTTCATTGGACATATTGTTTTCATGACCTAATGTGCTACTTGCTGCTCATTTATCGCTTTGATATTGTTGAATTGTATATAATTGTCTTCTCGCGCACCATCTGAGTCTCTAAAAATAGGGTAGTAGAGAATGCAGTTATGCATCCCACTTTCTTTTGAGATAAAGGTAGAGTGTATGGGCACCCAGTGAAGAATTTTAGTCACACATGTTAGGAAGGGTTGGACCAGCAATGAAGTCGGAAGAGCGCTACTACCAATAAGTTGCCCCTCCCTGACTCGAGTTGTCCACTCGGGTAAGCCAATCTAAATACCTATCTCCTTCAAGTTCGAACCTAGTTAAACCTGATATACAGACAATGGTTATCCCTAGTAGGCTCCGCTTATTTGTATCATTTGCATTTTACTTAGTAGACTTGAACAAAAATTGAGTCTGTCTATGGTATGTATCCCTCTCTTACTTGACCACTTAGATCATTTTATGTGCTAATGAAAATGCATTTATTTAGAAAATCTCTATAAGTTGACTCATTTTAGTGTGACTAGGGAAGAAAAATGACCTTTAAAATAAAATAAAATAAAACATAAAAATATTTCTTCTTTTAGAAGATTTATACATTTATAGAAAATGAAATGAATGATTTTTCACTACTTAATCAAAATAAAATAAAATAAAATAAAAAAAATATTTTTGTATAGTTAATAAAGAAAATTGAAATATTTTACTGTCATAATACTTTAAAAATTGCATTTTGTCAGAAAAAAGTTTTTAATATGTCAAAGTTGTTTTTGTTGTCCAATTTGGACGAACTACGCACACCTGATTCTCACCTCAATGAGATGCGTAGGCTACTCTCTTTGGGTTCGGTGATCTTTATTCAAAAGTTAAAAAAAAAATCTTTTTTCAAAAATTCAAAAAGAAAAAGAAAAATAAGAAGCTTTAATCTTTATCAAAAACAAATTTTTATTAATTTTCTTTTAATAATTCAATAATAAAAAAAACTAAAGGATTTTATCTTAAAGCTCTAAAAAAAAAGCTTAATCATTGAATTTTAGAAAAATTATGCAAAAAACTTAATCATGTTCGCAAGCATGTTACACATGCAATCCCAAATGAATTTGATCAAGGCAGTATCAAATCATTATTTTTTTTAGAAAAAACAAAAACAAAAAACAACTAATGCTTAAGAATTATCTAATCCATGCACTGTTAAATTAAGGTGGTTGGTTTGTCGTTAAGCTGGCATCTCATCCCTACAATACAAGATCAAAATGCAAAAAGAAAGTGACTCACAAAGACGGAAATGAGTCAGACAATGATGAGGTCCAAAACCAGATGATTTCATAAGATACAGTGTCAATAGTAGAGGTAAGAATATTAAGACAGCAAATGGAGGAGATGTATGAAGCTTGGATGAGTACACAAGCTCCACCGTCTTCAATTCGTGACTATCTAAATACAAATATGCCACCCCCTGTCCAAGTATCGATAAGTGATCCAATTTATCTTCCTAGATTCGGTCTTTATGCTAACGCATCCAACGTATCTGGAACTTTTACGGTGCACCCTTTGAGTATACCCATGGCGAGTAATCCACTTTTCGTGCCAACTGCGCCGACTAATAGTGTCTCGCAGCCTATAATGGAGCCAAAATCCAACAATGATCCTCCACCTAAAGTTCAATATGATCGAGATTAAACCCCTGAAATGACTTTTAAAATTCCAAGCTCTTACCCTCGCACTTATTAGTATAGTTCTCCTGTTAAAGCTAAAAAAATTGTTAAGAATGAGGAACATGAAGAAATGGCTAGAAAAATGAAGAGTTTGGAACAGAGTGTAAGAGATATGCAAGGATTGGGAGGTCACAAAAGTGTCTCATTCAATGATTTGTGCATGTTTCCCCACGTTCATCTACCCATTGATTTTAAAACTCCAAAGTTTGAGAATTATGATGGACATGGAGATCCTGTAGCTTATTTAAAGAGATATTGTAATCAACTCAGAGGGGCTGGAAGCGAAGAAGAGTTGATCATGGCTTATTTTGGGGAAAGTTTGATGGGAATTGCCTCAAAATGGTTCATAATCAAGATACTTCTAACTGGCATACATGGGATGATTTGGCTCGATGTTTTGTTTAACAATTTCAATATAACATTGACATAGTTCCAGATCGTACTTCGCTTGCCAACATGAGAAAGAAGACCACTGAATTTTTTTGTGAATATGCTATTAGGTGGAGGGAGAAAACTGCTAGGGTTAAGCCGCCAATGAAAGAGTCTGAAATGATTGATATTTTTCTCCAAGCGCAAGAACCAGACTACTTTCATTATTTACTTTCCGTTGTTGGAAAACCATTCGCCGATGTTATTAAGATTGGTGAAATGGTGGAAAATGGAATTGAATTTGGAAAAATTGTAAGTGAAGCTTCCTTGAAAGCCACAACACAGGTGATTATAAATGGATCAGGAAATCTTGGGGGAAAGAAAATGAATGAGGATGTAGCAAATGTTGTGTCAGGCACACAAAGAAGTCCAATGGGTCCACTTTATCAATCTGCACCACCTCAATTACATCACTATCTCCCTATGCAAGACACACAATATTCTATTGTTCCACCTCAATATGCGGTCTATAATGCACAACAATATGCATACCCACCAAACTATCCGCAATGGCGAGTGCCAACATATCAAAATGTTCACTTTTCTTCTTAAAATTTTCAAGCACCTTATAATCTGCATCCGACATAGGGATTTGAAGGAGGTCAAAGGCCTAGAAATAATTTCACACCAATTGGAGAGTCTTACACAAGTTTATTTAATAAGTTGAAACATTTGAAGATGATACAGCCGATTTCTCAAAATTATGTGCATCCACATGCAAAGGATTTCAATCCTACAGCACGATGTGCATACCATTCTGATGCTCCAGGGCACAGTATTGAAGATTGTAGTAATTTTTTTAAAAAAGTGGAAGAGATGATTCAAACAAAGATGATTGTGGTTCAAAATGATGACCCCTCAAATGTTACTAAGAATCCTCTACCGGCGCATAGTGATGTTCACTTTATCGAGATGATATGTGATGACAAAGAATATGACAATTTTGAAGAAAAGACAATTTAAATTGGTGGAGCTTTTAGGAAGGCTAACGTGCAAAGCAGTGGCTATGAAGTCCAGCTTGGTGATTGAGAGACACTCTTCTTTTCTCTAAAAAAAGTGTATAGATAGTTTATTTTGTCATTATTTTTGCTATGCAATTCATATTTATTTTTTAGTAAGTCAAACATTTCTATCATTTCTCTTATGCGTTTGTTTGTTGAGTCTTGTCGTAGTTTGGGTTATTATAGAGTTGTGACCTAAATTTAGTTTGTTGTCTTGTGACCAAGTCTTTTTCATCTTAATATAATATTTATTATGTGTCACTTTGATCCGTTCTATTTGGATTTTCACTTTTACATCTCTTTTCAATTCAATTTTGTGACATGATATGCAAGAGGATTTGGTTAGATCTTAAGATTATATCTAGTCATGGAATGAATACACCAAAGAAAAAAAGAAGAAATAAATACATTCGAGGAAATGAATAAAAGACTTAGACACCTTCATACGTCCTTTAGTATCGAAAATGCTTAAAAGAATAAATTTCATTTAAATTGACACATGCCATTTGTTGTCAAGAAGAAATTACTCAAATGAAGATTTCAAGCTGACAAATAACAAAAATGATAAACATATCCATCAATGCATACGTTGCAAAGAGCTAATGTATGTGTCACGCCCCGAGCCTACACCCTAGGCGGGACTGGCACTCGAAGACCATTGTTGGCCCCAAGAGAACCCTTGTCCTAACTTACTTAACTCAGCGGAAGACTTAAACATAAGAAAATACAACTCATGCATAACTTGAGACAATAATAGTTTAGCCCAAAATGACAACTTAATCTTTAAACAACATCTGAAGGATAAAGAAAGACATCTGCACCAATAACTATCTGACTATCTTTGAAGCCTCTAAAATACTGAGATGTATTTTGGGACAAACCCCACAACATCCTAATAAATGAAAGACTGAAAGCGAATAAAAGAGTCCTCATAAATGCAAGGAGACTCACCACTGACTCTAAGTTGCTCAACTGGATCAACGAGGCGCTGGATGCTGATCTTGGTTACCTGAATTTGCATCATAAGATGATGCAGGACAATTGGCATCAGTACATTGAATGTACGAGTATGCGAGTTGGAATGCTAAGCAACATAGGCTAGAAGGAAATCTGAAAGAAACTGAATAACTTACCTGGCTCAACTCAACTTAACCTGACTGACTCATTTCAATATAAAGCAATTTAAAATAAGTGCAATATAAAGAAAAGTTGTTTAAAACATGCTATAAACTTTGTGTGTATGTAAAGATACAATAGATCTTAAATGTATGTAGAAATACAAATGGACTGATGTATATAAAAATACAATAACTGTTGTGGGAGTTTGTCTAACTGACAACCATCACATAAGCGCTATAGTGATGATAAAACGATAAACCTCAAGCTGCCAGAGCATCCTATACCAGGCCAAAAGTATAGAACCTGAACTACCTAATGGATCCACTAGTCTAATTTGAAAATGATTCATCTAAAAAGTATGAAACTCTTCTACCCATGATGGCTACATGGTTCTATGGGGGCTGTGGTTTTTTTTAACGCTCCCCCAATTCGGTGCTCAATACTACTCCCAAAAATGTGCTGGCTCTTATGTTTTTAAAACATATTTCTTTCTGCTGATTTGAGATAATTGCTCAAAACCTTAGCTCAAAGGCTATCTTGGGAAATCTCAGTTTCCTCTCTTGCTTCACTAAGAAAGAGATTACTCTTTTCTGAAAACTAGCCCGAAGGCTCTTTGAAAATCTCAGTTTCCAATCCTGTTTTAAATGTGAAAACATTTATTCAAAACTTCTTTGGCAATACATAGTCCTCATATATCTCTTTGAAGAAAAGAACTTCAAACCATAGCTTTACTTTTTGCTTAACTTCAAAACTTATGTCTTAAAACGACGTTTAAACATTGTTAAAGACCCTTGAAAACTTTAAGAAACTTTGCTTTGACTTGCTTCTTAATTTCTAGACTTGACTCTTAACTTCTTTGACTTTGAACTTAACTTTCCTTGAATTGAATTATGGATTCAAGGTTATGATTCATGTTTCAGGATGATTTCTAGATGTTTAGAAGTCACTTAGAGTTGTTAGAATCAATGGAAGTGTTGGGACACTTTAGAATAACTTAAATAGGCTAAATGACGAAAAACTGGTGAAAAACGCTGATCCGGGAGCATCCCTGGCGCGCCGCGCCAGGCCCCATTTTACTGGGGCTCATTTCTGGCGCACTACTGGCGCGTCGCCCCAGCCTTCCTGGCGTAATAGGGGCACGTCACCCTAGCCTCCCTTCAGGCAAAATTCTGACAAACTTTCTAACTCGTTTTCTGACCCTAAATCGTTCTAACTCGATTCTTCTTCTCAAATTCACTTTAGGTTTATGTGCCCAAACCATAATCACAAGAATCTAACTCAAATAACTCCAGAAAACAACACCGTAATCATCAAGAATTCCAAAGAGACCAACTCATGCTCAAGAACAAAAGTAATTCAAGAACCACATTCAAGAACATTTAATATTCAATTTTTTTTAGATGAAATCACTGAATCAAACATGCTTAGCATGTGGGTGAACAAACCCAACATTGAGATAGACTCACGTACCATAATAGGGATCACCCTCGACGAATTACACAAGCAAACTCGACGATCTCTTTATTTCTCCTTCTCTTTTCTCCTCTTCTCTAAAACCCTAACTCTTTTCCAAAAGCGTAAAACTGACCAAGTTCAGTTTAGACGCTTAATTAATTCACTAAAATGAATTAAAATAAAAGGGTAAGGAAAAGACCAAACTACCCTTCAAAAATCCGAATTTGGACTTTCCTTAAACCAACAATCCAACTTCCAAAGGGCATAACTCAATCATACGATCCTGGAATCCCTCAAACTTGGCGGCGTTGGAAATATCATTCCAAGATATTTCCAACCATATCAAGAACTAATCCTAACTCATCCTGAGCTAGGAGTTATGGTCGTTTCAAAATGACCAGAACTTACTTTCTTAACTTAGACAAAAATTTCAAATTTCCACATGCTTTCCAAAAATGAATATTTTCAGATTTTAAACTCTTTCTAATTTTTTCTAGGTGCGAGATGTTACAGTATGATTTTCACTTCACATCTTAAAGGGCATGCTTGTATTTGGCATTTGTAATAATTGATATGACGAAGACATTTCATTCTACTATCCAAACACCCTGTAATCCTTTGATACCCCTCTTGAGCCTTAGTTTTAATTCCTTTCATACCCCTCTTTTGGAATCAAAATACAGTCAAAAAAGAAAGAGAAAAAAAAAGAATCACAAATTCAAAAAAAAAAAAAAAGGTCACAAAAAAATAAAGAGTCAAGGAAAAAAAAAGTGAAAAAAAAGTTGAAAAATCAATAACAACAAAAGAACAAATTTCCTGAACTACGTTCGACTTGATTCTTGCTTTGACAAGATACGTAGACAACCTTATTTTGAGGTTCGGTCCAAGCAAGAAAAAATCTAGAAAGTCCTCATCACAAAAACTGGGGAAAAATAATAATAATTATAATAATAATAATAATAATTATTATTATTATTATTTTATTGTATTTTTGTAAAAAAGAGTCGATTTCAAAAGTTGTAAGTCTTAACCCTATTACGCAGTATCTTTGAGCTTTCATGACAGTCCTTTCTTTTTAATCCTGTCCAAAAGCCACGTTACAATCTAAATAAAGACGTTCTGATTAATTTTTAACAATGACAAGTCAAGCAAGATTTCAGTGTAGATTATATAAGGAAAAATGTTTTGCCACTCGCATAAGGAGTGAAAAATGAGGGAATGTTATTGATGAAAATCCTCAAAAGCCCTATAGGAGATCATTTGAGTCGAGAGAAAGTAAAAAATGAGAGTCTTATTGGTGAAAACCCTCAGGGCACCGTAAGACGATAGTGAGTGAGAGATAATAAAAAAAAAAACTTTGTAGTGAAAACCTTTCGAGGCACCACCAGTCAGGTGTTAGTCATGAATCTAGTGCAAAAGTTGGATTATAGAAGTCTGACTTCAAAGTTGAAAGTTTGACAAAGATGAAGTTTAGATTGATTGGACAGACCAAACCATTTAATCCAAAATGCGTGTCATGATCGTTAGAATTGACCACCACTATCAATGGAGTCCATTTATTTTTATTTCCTAAAAGGATCAAATATTATTTCTTCTTATTTTGCGTCTCGCTCAATTCGATCTTGAGATAGTCTTCATTAAGCAAGCAGAAAATGATTTCAAAATTGCTACCATATCTTCAGTTATACAAAACAAAGTTTAATTAGTCCATCAATCGTGACATGATTCAAGAAATATATATATGCATAGTAACTTGTCAGCAATTGACAATTCTTGAATACAAGATTCAATTATTGTTGGAGGTGGAAACAATATAAAAAATTTGAAGTTGGAGGTTCTGAACAACTAGAGATATTTTCAAGATTGTCAAGGTGAGCTGACTAGCAAACGAAAGCAGTCAATCTCAAGCTAAAATTATCTTCAAACATGGCAATAACAGGAGCAACTATCCTCAAACCCAATGCCACAAATCAACCACCATTAAAAAAAAAACCATAAACTTTCTTTTGTTTCTTTTCTGAAACAGGGAAATGTTCCTTACATAAAAGATATCTTGAAGACTCAAATTTGTAAGTATTATTGCAAAAAAGGAAAAAATAAAAAAATTACATGCATTGTTTCTCCTATGATAAACATTTCCTAGTCTGAGACATTTATTTCTCATTTTTCTCCTAGGATAAGCATTTCCTAGGCGGAGACCGTTATTATTATTATTTTTCTTCTTTCTCTCCTAGAATAAACATTTTCTAATGTGAGATAATTATTTTTATTTTTTACTAGGATAAACATTTCCTAAGATGAGATATTTAAAAACTAATAAAAAGAAGATAAAATACTGTGGTGATTTTATTTGATGATTCTGTTAATTGAGATCTTCCTAAGTAATGAGAATTAGTATAGCAGGACCCTCATGGATAATGTGATTTAGTTTAGCAGGACCCTCCTGGACAATGGGATTAACAGGAACCTCCTACATAATGGGATTTAGTTTAGCAGGACCCTCCTACATAATGAGATTTAGATGAGCAGGACCCTCCTACATAATGGGATTAGCAGGACGCTCATACATAATGGGATTTAGATTAGCAGGACCCTCATACATAATGAGATTTAGATTAGCAGGACCCTCATACATAATGGGATTTAGATTAGCAGGACCCTCATACATAATGAGATTTAGATTAGCAGGACCCTCATACATAATGGGATTTAGATTAGCAGGAC